>BDDA01000753.1:34423-57313 GCA_001662385.1 Chlamydomonas asymmetrica
GCTGGTTGCTAGTACAGTACAGCTGTGTTGTTGGATGCATGAAATTGTGTACTGTATAGCATCCAATGATACAACATGTACTGCTGGATCAGGTGTGTGCAGTACAGAGGCCCAAAGGCACGCACGGCGCATGCATGATCGGAAACTTATATTTTCAATCGATCTTGGAGGAATTTGAAGCTTGTAGCTGGTTTGAAGTCAGTGCGGGTTCACACGGGCGTGCCTCAGGTACGTGTGAACCCGCACGTCGACGGCGACGGTGCGCATGATGATGGCTGGCATCTCCCTCAAACCGTGGTCAAAACCAGCTGGGAAAAGGTGATATGGAAAGCTGTTGGTGACTACAAGACAGCCATGACTTGTGCTTGCAACGTTTGCTGCTAATGTTTACGGCAGACACGCAACTGTACCGCAGAAAAAGGCACTTGCAAACCGGTTGCAACCTACTCGGCAGAGCTGCATTGTGATGCTAAGGCATTCTCAGAAAGCTTCTGTAGGCTGCCACTGAGCTTTTCAACACCCAGGTCCCTGGCGCGGCCAGCATTTAGGTGGCGCTGCGCACGTCGCGCGTTTGCGGGCCGCTGCCTCCTCTGCCTGGTGCATTTGCTCCTTGAAGTTTCTGTTACGGTCTACTGGACATATCCAAACGTTTTGCTGCTGCCTCCGGCCTTCATCCAGCCGTGTCTCGAGCTCCGGCGTTTGCGAGTCCAGGACTGCGTTGGTGGAAAGGGTTCAGCGCAGTGAGTCCGTCCTGGCAGCTGGCCTTCAGCCAAAAGCTTTCCTAACAACACTTTTGGACTTTTCGCACACCTCAAAGCAGTCCTGGTCGCTGGGCTCAGCCATTTCTTGGGGTCATGTGAGGGTTATGCAAGCTCTACATGGAAAGGGCATACGCGAACCTTCGCGTGCGTTGCAAAATTAGTGAAGTATTCGTTTCTATTCAAAAACATTTTTGGTTGCTTCGGGGGCTCGAATTAGCGCTGTCGAATTGGGGGTAACATGGTTCGGGTTTTGGCCCAGTGCCCAAACGGGGGTGACTCCCCTATGGTGTTGACCGGTGTATGTCTTAATTCGCCCCTTTTCACTTGAGCACTAGCCAAATCTCCATGCGTGGCTGTGGCCAGAACCATTACAGTGGAAAGGAAACCGGATGGCCCTCATCTTTGTGCAATCAAAATCGTACCTGGCGGCTACCAACGCGTGTGCTTGCAGGAGTGCCAGCCGCAGCACTGGACTCCAGCACCGCCATGTGCAGCCAGGCGCTGACAGATCCGGCTGGTAGGGGCGGCAATGGCGGCGAGGGCGATCAGAGCTACGCCCAGCTGCAGTGCGCTGAAGGCTACACCGGCCCGCTCTGTGCTGCATGCCAGCCAGGCTACTTCATCGATGCCAACTTCCAGTGCCAGCAGTGCCAGGCTTCCATCACACACACGTATCTGTTGGGCGTTGCGGTGCTGGTCGTGGGTGTGGTTCTGGTGCTGACAACCCTGTATTTGACACTTGCGGATGACTACACCCAAGACATGGAAATCAGTGCTTCAGATGTGTTGAAGGTAGGTGCATCAGTCATTGAATACGGTCCAGACTACCTGCAGTGCTAGGTGCCTGTGTGCCATGAAATGTGCCAGCCTAAGCTGCTGGAGTGGCTGCAGCAGTGTACGCAATGCAGCCAGCGGGGCCAGACCCGCTCGCCAGTGGGGCCAGAATGGCTTTTGTGTCGTGCGTGTGTTGTGCATAGGTTGATGTGGTACTGTTGTGTGGTGGTTTGCTTTTGTCTGGCAATCAGTACAACGAGAAGGTTAATTGCTGGCCTGATGCCTGCCTCATCCCGCTCACATGCATGCTGCAGGTGCTCATCGTCCATGTACAATATTTCATCATCATCGCGCGTCTCAACATCCCCTGGCCAAACGCTGTTCAGGACCTCAGCGTGGCTTGTGCACTTCTCATGACCGCGGAGAACTACCTGGCCTTCAGCCCCTCGTGCGTGTACCTGGAGGGTGACTCAGCATGGCAGGCGAGGGCGCAGCTGCTGGGCTCGCTGCTCATCCCGGTGGCTGTCATCCTCATCTGCATGGCGCTGTGGACCATCAGGTGGGCATCCACACAGCGCTGTGTGCAGGCGTGTAGGTGCAAACCGTATGTGAAAGGCGTGAAGGGAAGCGAAGGCATGGTGTTTGGGGGCAGGTGTGCGCATGCAAATTGATTGATAAACCCTCGGACGGCAAATAACCTCATGTGTTTGGGAGCGGTCAATGTGAGGTGGCCTGGGGTGCATGCACATGGGCGCAGGAGGCCGCAGATAGGGTGGTATGGAAGCGTGGCCTGTGCACGGTGGGCAGTGGTCGGCAAGCGCTTTGCATACGCATGTGATGCATCATGGCTAGCCAGCACACTACTTGTGTATAGCTTGGGAACCCTGCCCTCCTACCTGAACATGTTACAGGATAAAGTGGACACTGACACCGCACTGCTTAATGTTAAATGCCATCTGCCACCATGCTGCATTGCAACGTCTGCAATCAGCACCTATTCAATGCAAAAGTGCAACAACCTGACACTGGTGCTGGCGTACTGATGCAGGTGGTTGCGTCGCCGTGTGATACTTCAAAGAGACGGTGGTGGCCCTTGCGGTATTGCTGCTGGTCAGCTCAGTGCGGTCCGTTCTCGCAGCCTCAGCACCCCTGTGCTTCAGCCTGTCACAACCGCCATGCCATCACCGGACTCGCACACTGTGGTGAACCACAACGCTGTGCCCGGCAGGGACAACGGCAGCAGCAGCACTCTTAACAATGGTGATGGCACCCGTCCAAGCAGTGTGCCTGGCGGTACGCCGCCTGGGCAGCTGGTAGCCTTGCATGCTACCAGTAGGCGGCTTTTTGTAGATATTGATGCGCCCGCGGCACGTAGGCACTTGGCAGGCACCACAGACGATGCTGGTGTGAACTCAGAGCCTAAGGTACAAGTGGAGGACAGTGCAGCAAGCACTTTGGGTGCTGGTCCCAGCAGACGCGGCATATGCAGTACAGGCAACGAACCCAGTACGCCTGTTGATTCAGCTATCAGCAGGTCCGCGCTTGTGGTTGCGTGTCCGTCAAGCCAAAAATCCTTGGCATCGTTCCACACAGCTGGCTCCCAATCCCTGCGCTCCATGTCAGCATTTGTAATGTCAGGATTGTCTACAGAGTCCGACTTGCTGGAGCCTGGGTTGGAGCCCGTACCACCGTTATCGACGCAACCAGCCGTGGCAAACTGGAATGATCAACAACTGTGTGTAGGAAGCCGACAATTGATTATGGCTGGCAACGTCATCAGCAGAGAGGGTATAGCTGGACTAGCTAAACAAGCTTCTGCTGACACTCAAGATCATGATGTCCAAGATCGATTACAGAGTGCGACTGGTCCTTCGATTATGCTCACGTATGCCCCCCAGCAGCCCGTATGGCACACCACCGTCTTTCAAAACCCACTTGCAGCATCGCTCTCACCAATGGGGTCAGAGCAACCCAGCCTCCCATACCCATCACCTAATATCGGTGAAGGCTTCATGATTGCTCAGCAACACACACAGCGTGACAGCGAGCGTTCTGCAGCTGCCATGGCCAACGCGTCGCTGCCACAGTTGTGCCCACCACTGGTAGAGGATGCGGATGGAAACATGGATGCTGTACCTCCTGTAGCACCCCCCATCGATGGATTCAGCGATCCTGTCAAACCCGCCTCCACCTCCACCTCGGCCATCAAGTATGTGGACGCATCCCTTCCGCTGTGGCGTCAACTGGTGCTCGTGCTGCTGGTGGCATCATTCGTGTTGTACCCCAGTTGGGCGGATGCAGCACTGAGCGTGTCTGCCTGCTTGGTGGTGGACAGCGGCGGCGGCCAGTACAGCAAAAACCAAGAGGTAAGGTGAAGGCATTGTGTGTCATGCGCAGTCAACCCTCGACTTACCTGCCACGATGTGTGCTTGCCTTTGCATTTCTGGGAGGGCTGATCTGATATGGCTGTGGGCTTGCATAAGCATTCACAGTGGTGCCACACACCGCACATGGTGTGCGCTCATGGCATTTGCTGAGCAATGCAGCCCCCTGTCAATGCACGCTATGCATATCTGCATGTGTTATGCCTGCACGGTAGTGCATGTTTTGCACTGCAAAATGTGAATGCGTATCAGGCACGTCACTGCCATGCCTGCATGCTGCAGGCAACCTGGAGCTCGGGGTACTGGGTGCGTGACATGACGCAGCAGTGCTACACAGGCGCGCATGCCAGCGTGTACCTGCCCATCGGCATTGTGGCGGTGCTGTTGTTCTGCGTGGGCCCCCCCTTGACGAGCTTCATGCTGCTGTGGAGCCACCGCAAGCAGCTGCATGATCCCGCAGTGGCGCAGCAGTACGGGTTCCTGTACCACCGATACAGGTGCGTGCAGTTGCAGAAGCACAGTGGGTCAGAGAGAGTGAACCAGCTGGCCATGGATAAATGGCATGCTATGCACGGTACGTGGCCACGGTCTAGCACGCGTACTACTGATTGTGTCGTCTACCGCGACGAGCCCCAACTTGGCCTTAATGCAGCTGTTGAGGTACCTTACCTTACAAGGCTCATGCAGCTGCAACTTGCAGCTGGATGTTGTTGTGGCGCTGGGCGTGGTGTGTTGTGCGCTGCTGCAGGTCGTCCTGGTGGTTCTTCGAGAGCCTTCTGCAGGTTGAGACGCTAGGCTTGGTGCTAGCGGAGTTGCTTGGCAGGACGCTTCCGGTGTACCAGCAGACTGTGGTGCTGCTGGTGGTGCTGCTGTCCATCAGCATCATCAACCTCAACTGCAGGGCGCTCAAGCACAGCGTGCTGGTGAGCAGTGCTGGCATGCAATAACTGAACACGTGGTATGCTCGGGACAGTCGGGAAACCAACGGTCTTGGGCAAGGGCAAACACATCAGACGACGCGCCCCCAACGGCCCTGCAGAGCCCTTGCTTGCGTCCTAGCCATGGTGTAGGGCTTACACATCCTTGTGCCAGCAGGACGTGTGTAATCCTTGCGCCCTTCTGCTGAGGCAGGCCAACCACGGCACACACTCAACTGTTGTCGAACCACAACGCCGCAACACGCAGGTGACCATGGAATTCCTTTCACTGCAAACACTGGGCCTCACCATTGGCCTGTCGCTGTTGTTTCAAGAGGGGGAGGTTGATGACACAACAATTCCGGTGAGGATCGTCCGCGACCCTGCCGGTAATCGCTCAGCGCAGCCTGTGCGTGGAGGCTGGATCTGTCATGTCAATAAGCAGTAGGGGGTTTCACCTTATCAGGGTGTTTACTCGTGTTGGCTCTGGCACACAAGCAGCATTGGTCACCAACATTGTCCGCATGTGGCTGTGCACGCACCCTGATCCCCAGCCTTAAACGCCTTCATTAGCCATGACACCGCCAAGATTGCACAATATTGTGGCGATAGTTAGGCACACCACAATGAAACATTGTTGGGATGCACAGACCGGCGTCAGCACAGCAGTCCAAGACCAGCAAAGCCGCGCATGCTGCCGCATCGGGCAGGCAGTCACAGCTGTTGCTGGGTGCATAGCATGTGGAGCAATGCAAGAGGCGTTGTGTGTCAGCTGCCCAACATAGTTCAACATCGGTGGGGTTCGCGGACCGGTGTTGGTGCCACCCTCCATCCACCGTCGCTGCACGCAGTTGGGTTGCTTTGGTTGTGGTCAGCCACAGCGGATTCTAGTAGCTTGGCAACATACCAGTAGATGGCACGGCGACATGGCGTACCTTATATGGGGGAGAATTGGCTTTGTAGCACCTCCTGTGTGTGCTTCACCCACTGCAACGCAGGTGTCCCAGGCTGCCCTCGATGCAGTGGGGGTGATCATCATCACCATCAACGTCCTGCTGGTGGTCGTGTACGCGGGTGCGTGGCTTGTCTGGCATAGTCTCTTTCACCTGAAGTGTGTACACATGCGTGCAAATGATGTCAGCTGTTGCATGTCTGACATGTCTCATGCCTATGCACATACACGGCGCCACACGTGCAAACCACGCAGGGTTCAACCATGCCAGCCTGGTCACACCCTGCATGCCGATTGGAGTCCAACACATATTAAAACCACCCTGCCTTGCAGGCTTGGTGATCTACTACGCGTGGCACAAGTCCAGGAAGTTTCTGAGCGCTATCCACGGCAAGCTCAAGGCCACCACACGCGGGGTCAGCATGGGCAAGCTGTCGGGGCCGCTGGGGGGCTGCTGGCCTCAGTCACGTGGTGGAGTCAGACAGCAGTCAGCAGAGGAAGCTCAGCGTAGCTAGCCATGCCAAAGCTGCAAGGGCGCAACGGTGATGGCAGGTCGTTTTCGCGTGCGGTGAACAAGGCGCGCTCTCATCATCGTCAGACTGAAACGTAGCGCATTGCACATTTGTGATGAGCTTGTATGACAAGCATGATCCAGCATTCCGATTTATTTACTCACATGCCGCAGTGCACAGTGACCAGATACTGTGCACCCATATGTAAGAAATGCCATACCGGTTGCCTGAGCCGAATAAACCAGTGTCAAGAACGTGTCGTACTGAATGCTATTATTCTTCCCTGTTATGCTCGACATTTATCATGCGGGAGCCATCCCCAGATGGCTGGCATATTCATTCCCAGCATATCGATTCGCCGATTTGGAATTATTGATGAGCTGTGCAGGTAGATTCTGCGGCCCACGCGGCTACGTAATCCCCAGCATGGTGATCCCCTATGGTGTACATCACTATGCCCGTCATGCACAGGTGTTGCACATGCACCTTTGCAAAGTCTTCAGTGCCTGCTGATTGCTACAGCTGGCAGCGGCCAGGAGCAACACCGCTTGCCCCATGCGCTGGCCAGGCAGAAAGGCGCATTGCACACGGTTAGCGGCCTGCACCGCCGCAACCCGATGGCGTGTGGCTAGCGCGGCAAGAGAAAACATTAGGTTGTGGGTAATCACCATTGAGCAGCATGGTTGGGTGGTGTTCAGCAGGTTCTGGACACGCCCACCCTTTTTGTGAGAAAAGGAAGATGGCACGGCGAGGCCGGTGAGCAATACTGGCGGCAAATACATGAATGATACACCGCGCTGCAAAGGTGATTTTTCGAGGACACCTGTTGTTTCCGCACCATGTGATGCAAACGTCTGGCGTAACGTTCGCAGTGCGCCCAATGGCAGAGAGAACCTCAGCCATCAGCGATCAGGTCTGCATGGCGCTGATATGCCAGGATCGGGACGCCATTCGGGCCAGGCACACTGCCAGGTGTGAGGTGCTGTCCCGCAGCAGCAGCCATCCCCGCGTCCGGTGGGTGACCCCGCAGTATCCGGATCCACAGGCTGCAGGATCCAGGCTGCGGGAGTGAGCGTGAACCGTGCCCAGAACTGCCGCCCAAGCAGGTAGGTTGGGCAACGCGGCCGAGCAAATATACTGCCAGCGTGAACGCCGCCACAGTTCTGGAATTGCAGCACTGAAGTGTGAGGATCAAGCAACACAACAGTAGCTGCTGCCCGCTGCCGCCGCCGGTTGCGCAACGATCCGTGTGATGACGGGCGCTCATGCGTATAAGAGCGTGTGCGTATGCAGCCAAGTCTGTGAGTGATTGCACATGCAGTCAGCCTGAGCAGTAGCGTGGGCGATTGCATGGGTTACCGCATGGGGCTGATAAGGCGTCTGGGGTGGGCAGTGACCATCACCACCGCCACGGTGGCACACCGTCGGCGGCAGGGCGCATGTGCAGAGCACAACTCGCAGGCACCGCTGCAGCTGCGCTGCCAGCTCCATTTTGCTGCGTCAAGACATAATGGCTGGTGAGCGCCTGCTGCATTGGTTGGATCGGGGCAGTGCTGTGAGGCCTCCTGCCAACCGCCCCCCGGCGGCCGCGCACTCGAAAGGCGAGCACCGGCTCCTGCAGCGGCGGCGCCTGCTGCTGCTGCTGCTGCTGCTGCTATTGCTGGCGCTGGTGCTCTTGTGCCTCGGCCGCTGTGCTGCTGCCGCAGCAGCAGCGGCTGCAGCTCCTGCTGCGCTTGCATAGCGTGTGTCTGTGGCAGCTGCAGGGTTGGGTATGTGATCCGCCGCCAACCGGCACACCACTCCACACAGCGGCGGGCAGGAGATCGTTCAAGCGGGAGTGTGACACCGTGGCCACATGCTGGTGCTGGAGTATCTGAAGAAGTCAGCGGTCGCTCGAGTGGCACCGATGTGCGTGTTTCAGGACATTGAGCAAGCCAGTCAGGCAGTAGTGGCTGTCCTTGACATCCAGCACCGCTAGCACCGCCGCCATGACACTGCCACCATGACACCGCCACCATGGCATTGCCTGGCACACTGAGGTGAAGTTGGCAAGTCAGTGAAGCCTCTGCGGCCGGTAAAATTGTCTGCGGGGGCTGCAATGCTAGCGCCGCGTGTCTGGGGTACGCAACTACCGGTAATCTCCTAGGTCAGCCGGCCTGCAGCCGGCAGCAGCACTACAAGCTCCTGCTGTGCGGTATGGTGCTGATTGGCCGCCTGTACTGCGCGTCTAGCACATCCGCCATGAGCAAGCAGCGGGTCTAGCGGGTCCACCATCTTCACCCCTCCTCCTCCTCCCAAGCACCGCCACGACTCAGCGACCGGGAAGGGGCAGGCGGCCCCAGACATCTAGCAGGCCCACTCTCATCGGGTGGCGCGCAGTGTAAGGACGTGGCAGCCACCGACGGCCGCCCGCCAATAGTTGGCCCCCATTAGGCAAGCAAGGCCGGCGGAACTAACGGAACAGCACCTGCCCGGGTGATAATATCCGAGGGAGGCTGGTTGGTGGGTGGCAGTGGGGTCCACTCGGGGCAGAGACGGCGGGGGCGGGCGGCGGTAGGTCAATACCGGTGCAGCTGCTGCCGGCATCCACATCGGCGGCCGGGCGCATGTGCAGAAAACATACGCGCATAGCCACCAAAACGCCATGAATGAATGAATGACACAGGTTTTGAATGAATGACAAAGGTGGTGGTGTCAGAAACCTGAGGCGAATGCACAGGAATTGCAGCACGCCGCCGAGGCAACCTGCTCCATGCAGCAGAGGCAAGACGACGGAGGGCCAGGGGCTACAAGGGCAACACCCCACACACCAAGCGCCAGCACGCACACACAGTGCGACAACCCGCAGCGAGGGCGGGTGGCAAGACACGCAGCACGTACACATCGCCGCCAGATCATCTGTTTGCATGGCAGCCGGCGCTGCCGTATCCGCTGCAGCTGCGAGGTGTGGATCCGGCACCTTCACCCCCCCCCCCCGCGGGGCGGCGCCCAGGAAGGGGTGAGGGGACGGGGGCGGCACAGTCCGCCAAGAGGCAGGGCGCACATCCGGGTGCACTGCTGCGAAATCGTCCAAGGCAGCCCAAAAGGTGGTGACAGCAATGATGCATGCGCGCAGCAGGTAGGCACTGGTAGAAGCGGGGCGGGGCGCAGTACGTCGGCAGCAGCCCGGTCTGGGGCGTCTTGAGCAGGCGTGCACAATGATGACCTGAGAGTAATGCGGCCCAATTCCATGGCACGCAGGGCAGCCAGGGCAACCACCTGCCACACACCGTCATGCAAGGCAGGAGATGGCCGCGCCGCGAGCCACAAGTGATGCTGCTGTAGGTGAGGTGCAGGTGGCAGTAGCGCTGCGGACATATCCGCCTGCAGGGTGATGCGGACCGTGAGAGCTTCCGGGCGTTCCCATAAGCAACAGCAGGGGCGGCGCACAAGCATGGGTGAGGGGACGCGGGGCGGCGGCAGCGCTCTGAGCTGTACATGGGGACCGCATCCAGCGTCAAGCGCCAGAAGGTGTCCTTCTGGTTTGAACACACGGCAGGCGCCATAGCAGCTGAGGTGTGTAAGAGGCGCGCGCCCCTATATTTTGCAGGAAGGCTCGCAAGCGGGGCGCCCGATCCTCAGCAGCGTCATCCCGCTGCACGGCAGTTATTAGTGTTTGCACCGACGCCACCAACACGGATCTGTGCACTGGGCTCTCGCGGATGGCAGAAGCTCCACGCGGGAGAGCAGGGCCGCGGCAGCGGCGCAGTGGGCGGCAGGAGTATCCACAGTAGCGGCCCCAGCCACGCGTGCGCCACGTTGAGGGGAGAGATTCCTTCAAATCCCTGATGATATGTGGTTCCGCCTCCGCCAGCGCAATGTTCGGTATGCCTTCGCCGTCATGTGTGGGCCAGACATCCCGCACTGTGACGATGCCAACATGCAGGAAGGCTAGATGGAAGCGGAGCTCGGGAGCTGCCAGCGTCCAAGCCCAGCCAGGTAGGCAATCATTGCCTTACTGACTAGGGTTACAGGTGGTGTCCCGTACACAACAACGCAGCCACATGCGCTTGAGGAGGTCAGCAGTGACAGCGAGAGGAGCAACGCCCAAAACACCATCATCTGATCTGATCTGGTTGGTTACAGTGTGGCGCCCTTGTTACCAAGAGCGGGAGACCCTCATGCAAGCACGTATGCCTGCATGGGAGCCCCACAGAGGACACAGCAACAACAGCCCAACCACACCTCCATGCCTGACGCGGCGCCAAGGAAACGAGCGACAAGAGCAGGCGCACGCCGAGCAGCACAACAAACACAACAGCACAGCTGAGGCTGGCACTGACGGCAGCAACAACACGGTGCAGCCGCACTCACCGCAACTGGCAGCACACATCGAATTGGGCACACTTTGGCGCACAGGCTGAACAGACGGTCCCCCCCCGAAGGATAGCGATCAAGGGGACACGAGCCGGCACACAACGGCAAACCAGCAGGGCGTTCACATGTCCAACAGCGCTGCAGCGGAAGCAATGGAGGGGCCAAGAGCAAGGCAAAATGGTCCGCTTCGCTGCAACATCACCATCTGATCTGATCTGATTGGTTACAGTGTGGCGACCATCGCTCCGAAACCATATTACAAGTATATATACAGCAATGGCCGACTTGGCCGGCGCGTTGCCCTCAGGGCTCTTATGGCTCAGTGGTAGAGCGTCTCATTCGTACTCCACACGTAATATGAGAAGGTCCCGAGTTCAATCCTCGGTGGGAGCACAATGCACAGACGTCGTTTTTGAAGTTATCCTCTTGTCACAGAGTGCAGGTGTGTGCTTTGGGCTCCAGTGTCCGGCGAGCCTGCGCCACAATTCACCTTGGAATGATGACTGATGTTCTCAGGGCATGGTACAAATCAGTCCAGCACGGTGTATTATTATCACACATTGTTGAAAATGCAAGATTGCCTGCTTCCATTGGATGCTCTTAAGGTATGTGTGACGACTGGCACGGGCACAGAGAGCGAGGGCATCGCCCGGACCAGCATAGGCAGAGGCTCAGATCCTGGACAAGGTGGTGCCCCCACGCACCCGAAACGGATGCATGGGAACCGCACACGATAACGATGACGCGACCTACTCCAGCGGAGGCTTTGCTGCAGAGCGACACACACCCACACACCACGCACCGGCACGCCTGTTTGCTTTAAGGCTGTGTGGTCTATTGTACACACATGCGCCTTGTGTGCGCCTTATGCGGATTGCACGGTGTCGGTTGATTGCACATCACCAGGGCCAGCCACAACACAGCGCAGGTAACCCAAGTGTGCGTGCCGGCGCACCGCAGCCCGCCCAGTTTGGCACACACAGACATTCAGCAGGGTACCTGCCTTCGTTCCGCGCGCACAGTAAACCTACATGTTGGCATGCCATGCTGACTATTGGCAATTCGGTACGTCATGGCAAAGGAAATGGCACTGGCCAACGGCAGGCAGTGGCCAAGGGCAAGCCTAACCGTCGTTGCAGTGGTGGCTGCAACAGGTAGGACAAGAGTGCTCGTCACCGCCTTGCATGCTTCCTGCATGCGAACAGAGGGACTGACAGGACGCTTCAAATGCAGGCAGGCCCCTGTCGAAACGAGCGGCGGAGGAGCCATGTAGCACCAGGCGCCGGAGATGCGTTACCGGTAGGTGAATGCATGCAGGTAGGTGCCCCGTGACCTGCCCACTTCAAGTAGTTGCAGGCGTCCGTGAGGGAGCGCGCAATAATGTGATGCGGATTGAGGCACGAGTTACCACTTCCGGTCGGCGCGGCAGGCGCAAGCGTGAGGATGGAGGTGTTGCAGCGGTAGCTAGACACACCACGTTAACGGCCAGATATGACAGCACAGTCATACGCAGGACATTAAAGGACCGTTTGGATTACGGACGGCACTGTACCGACTGTGCTGGACGTACAAACCAAATGTTGAACTGGTGTGTGTATTGGGTGGTGCGTTCGTTCGGGCAAGCAGGCGGGGATGGCAACCTGGAACAGAATAAAATACGCTTTGGGAGGAGCGCTTATTTATTTGCAGTGAGGATTTCATGCTTCAGTGCTTAACCGCTGCAGTAGAGGCGGTATGCGCGGGTTGATCGTGACTTCTAAGCACGTTTGAATCAATACCGGTAGTAGCAGGTAGTAGCTAATAAAAGGTTGAAGCATCGCCTCATACGTTCACAACGAGATCACGCACGTGCATGCATTGTCTGGTACTTTTGGCAAGAGCCGTGCTGGCAGATGCAGGTCTGCACGCAGAGGCCATGTCATACATATTCAGCGTCACGAATGTTTGGCACAAGCAATACGGTTCGAACTTCTACCTCACTCACGCTGACAGCTGTTGATCACTGTACGTAGATTAACCGCATTATGACCTGCCACTGCCCAGAGCAGACACGCCTGCTGAGCTGTCATAGCGGATCTCAGTTCAATCTGCTGACGGCTGTCTGGCTCTGCGTGCCTGAGGCCAGCAGCCCCCCAGCGGCCCCGACAGCTTGCCCATGCTGACCCCGCGCGTGGTGGCCCTCAGCTTGCCGGGAATTGAGCGCAGGAACTTCCTGGAGTTGCGCCATGCGTAATACATCACCAAGCCTGCAAGGCAGGGTGGTTGGGGTGGAATCACACACGGCATGGGTGGCAATTGTGGTGCATGGTACATGACAGACATAATGCTGCATATCTGTTTGCGTAGGCAAATGGCAGGTGAGCGGCTACAAGCGCAACAAGAGCAAATTGCTGATGATAGCGAACACGCCGAAGGTGTGCCAGCTACGCACCCGCGTACACGACCACCAGCAGGACGTTGATGGTGATGATGATCACCCCCACTGCATCGAGGGCAGCCTGGGACATCTGCGGTTGCAGCGGGTGCACATGCACATTGGGTGTGCTCAAGAGGTCAGCCATCATTCACCAGGCCATCATCGTTCAAGGGAATGCAATGCATGCCATTGTGCTCGGCCCTTTCAGTGTGTGCACAGGCTCGCAAGTGCTGACACACGCAACAATGTTGATGCTGGTGGTTCTGGCAAGCTAGCTGTTTGTGAGACAGTAACAAGCCATCATGGCTTTTTGAATGCGACACCAATTCATTGCCGCAACCCAGCCCCCCTCTCCATGGTGTGTTACGCTGGTATGGTTGACGACACTCACTGTGTTGGCAGTGCCGTCTTGTTGCCCCTCCAAGAACAACATCGACAGGCCGATTGTGAGGCTCAGTGTTTGCAGTGAGAGGAACTCCATGGTCACCTGTGTGTTACGGTGTTGTGGTGAGACATCAGCGGAGTGGGTGCTGTGGACATGGCAACCCAGCTAGCACGCATGCAAGGTATCGGAAAGGGTGTCGGGTGTGCCATGTGACGGTGGTCCGTAACTTGTTGCTGTCACCGCTATCTTTTGCTCAAGCGCGCATCTGTGAGCTCAAGTGAAGGTGGGTCAGCCAGGCATCGATTGTACCGCTCACCAGCAAGCCGTGTTTGAGCGCCCTGCAGTTGAGGTTGATGATGCTGATGGCCAGCAACACCACCAGCAGCACCACGGCCTGCTGATAGACCGGCAGCGTCCTGCCAAGCAACTCCGCCAGCACCAAGCCCAGCGTCTCCACCTGCAGAAGGCTCTCGAAGAACCACCAGGACGACCTGCACGCAACGATTCACGCAAGGCGTAATCAACAGCGCATATCGGTTCCTCCTACAGCGCCCAGTTCATGCTCCAGCCTTATAGGAGAAGGCAACAGCAAAAATAAGGCAAGCCAGATCGCGCCCTTGAAGCGCGGACGCGCAAACGCCGCTCGTCAATGTAGGAGGCCACCGCCGGAGCTGTGTGCTGCGTGCGGCTGGCATTCATCCCTGGCCAGCGGCTTCACTCCGCCTCAATGTGCGTTCATACATGCCCGTTTTGCTGCCAACAACAGACAAACACGATGATTCCTGGCATGAGGAATGCACCTGCAACTGCACGCACTTGTAGCGGTGGTACAGGAAGCCATACTGCTGCGCCACGGCTGGATCATGCAGCTGGTTGCGGTGGCTCCACAGCAGCATGAAGCTCGTCAAGGGAGGGCCCACGCAGAACACCAGCACCGCCACGATGCCGACGGGCAGGTACACGCTGGCATGCGTGCCTGTGTAGCACTGCTGCGTCATGTCACGCACCCAGTACCCCGAGCTCCAGGTCGCCTGCAGCAGCCATGCCGCAACAGAGCCACCACCCACTCAAAAGCGCAGCAAACCGTGTTCATACTGCACCGCCATTTCGGCATTACGCATATGCCAGTGTTTGGACCAACACACTAAGAGCCCAAAAATCGTCAGACCTGCATGTCCATGCGGCAACGCAACCGAATGCGGTTGAAATCATGGCGAGCAAATGCAAGCAAGCATCCCACAATGCCTTAAATCTCTGACCTGTTGGTGTGCGCTGTACTGGCCGCCGCCGCTGTCCACCACCAAGCATGCAAACACACTCAGCGCCGCGTTGGCCCAACTGGGGTACAACACGAATGCCGACACCAGTAGCACCAGGACCAGTTGGCGCCACAGCGGAAGGGATGTGTCCACAAACTTGATGGCTGATGTGGAGGTGGAGGCGGGTTTGAGGGGATCATCATAATCATCAATTGGGTACGCTCCATTATCGAGGTTTCCATCAGTACCCATCACCGGTCGTGGGTACGACCGCGGAGGCAGCGCGTTGGCCATGGCGGGGGTAGTGCGGTCGCTCCATTGCAAGCTGGTCTGATGAATTATCCTGTTATTGCCATCGCCAATGGGTGATGGGCCTGGCAGGATGCGCTGCTCTGACCCACTTGGGGTGAGCGCCGCAGCGTGTGGGTTTTGGAAGATGCTGGGATACCATGCAGGCTGCTGCTGGAAGTGCATGGGCACACTCCCAGGATCAACAGGGCCCTGTGGCAGATCTTTAGCACCAGGATCTCGATCATCAGCCAGCTCAACAGCAATCCGTGGGCCTTGCCTAGCCATGCCCTCGCTGCTGATGTCCCCGACCACCATGACCAATCTTTGGCTTCCCACAGCCGCCAGTTGCTCTTGAGAATTGCAGTTGGTCGGTGCTGGTTGCGTTGATAATGGTGGTACGGGCTTCAGCGCAACGACCGACTCCTCAGGCAAGCCTGGCAAGCCACATTCTGACACCGATGGCAGAGATTGAGAGCCCGCAGTGTGGAACGACAAGAGAGATCCTCGACTCGCTGCATGCGCCACAATGAGCGCGGGAGGTGTGGACCTGTCAGCTGGGCTAATGCGCGTACAGCCTGTATTGTATATACTGCCTCCACTGGGATCATCATCATGGCTGCTGATTGCCCTGACCTCCACTTGCATCGAGGGGTCTGACCTCTTGCTTGCATCAGTCGCGTTGCCTGGCGGGTCGTTGGAATCGCTGAGCATGGCCGGCGCGTCAACCTCCACTACGGGCCGCACACCATTGGCATGCAAGGCCACCAGCTGACCGGGTGGCGCACTGTCTAGCGGGCTGAAGGGAGGGGTGCCATCATGGCTAACGGTGTTGCTCCTGCCGTGGTCACCTCCAGGTATGACGTTGTAGCTCACTGGGATGTGTGAGTCTGGTGGCGGCATGGCAGCGGTGGCAGGCTGAAGCACAGGGGTGCTGAGGCCACGTGATGGGATCGCACCATGCGGACGCGGGGCATTGCGATCAGGGCCACCACCGCCTCTTCGCAGCATAAGGCGTCGTCGCACCCACCTGCATCAGTGCACAGCCATAGCCAGCACCAGTGTCAAGGTCGAGCACATTCCCGCGTATGCCATCAACTGGCGATTTCCGCAACACGTGCGTGGTGCGTGCACGAATTTCACGTCCTGTCAGTGGGATTGCGGGCCTGCAGCCTATCTAAGGGCATGCCGGCCAACCATTCGCCACAATGTAGCCCTCCACGTTACAGGCTTCACCGTTACAGGCTACCCATTGCAACCGCTGCCAACCCTCTCCCTGGGCCTCTGCGCTTCTGACCCTCCGTGTCACCTACCAGTACCCACTTCCCCTGCGCATACACGCCAGGCTAATGCACTACATATTGACCGTATGTCCGTATCACAAGCACACACACAAACAGCTTCAGGTATTTACACACACATCTGCCCCCCGGCACTTCACCCTCCCGCCTTCCTGGGCCCCCTCTGCCAGTCATTGCTTCAACTTGCACGGAGTGCTCACACACCCATCTACTAGCCCTCTGTGCATGCCCACCTGATGGTCCACAGCATCATGCAGATGAGGATGACGGCCACTGGGATGAGCAGCGAGCCCAGCAGCTGTGCTTGGGCCTGCCACTCAGAATCACCTGCCATGTACACGCACGAGGGGCTGAACGCGAGATAGTTCTCTGCTGTGATGATGATTGCACAGACCACGCTAAGGTTCTCGACTGCGTTGGGCCAGGGGACGTTGAGGCGCGCGATGATGACAAAATACTGGACATGGACGATGAGCACCTGCGGCATGCATGTGAGCGCGATGAGGCAGGCAGCGGCAGACAGTCACAGCATGCCGCTTGCCAGGCAGCAGCAGGCAAACACGGCAAAACACCCCTCACCGCAACCGCCTGGTCCCACAGACAAGTTACCATGTGGATGTGTCAGCACCCCAAAATCCGTGTACACACCTTTAGACACACACAAGCACACTGCACGGCCCTACGGAAAGCATACTGCATGGCCCAACGGGAAGCAAAATATTTGAACACACCTTTAGAACGTCGGAGGCACTGATCTCAAGGTCTTGAGTGTAGTCATCTCCCAACGACATGTACAGGGATGCCAGCACCAGAACCACACCCACTACCAGCACTGCAACGCCCAACAGATACGTGTGCGTGGTAGATGCCTGGCACTGCTGGCACTGGAAGTTGGCATCGATGTAGTAGCCCGGCTGGCATGCTGCACAGAGCGGCCCGGTGTAGCCTTCAGCGCATTGCAGCTGTGCGTAGGTTTGATCGCCGTCGCCGCCATTGCCGCCGCTGCCAGCCGGATCTGTTAGCGCCTGGCTGCACATGGCGCTGCTGGAGTCCAGCGCTGCGGCTGGCATTCCTGCACACACGCACAGTGGGATGTGCAAAACGCATGGTTGAACCAGTGAGCGGGCCATTTGTGCTTCGTTTCGCTGTTGCCGTGTGAACCACTGGGGCCGTTGATGGAACGCAATGTGTGCTGACTGCACGCAAGGCCATGCACATCAACAGGCAGCAGGCAGCTTACTCTTGCATTCCCCAATCAACACGATTGGCGCCTCTTGATGCAGTACAATTCAGCATGCGTGCAGCGCCAGGATTGCGCCACCCTACCCAGGCCGCTCGTCACATCCTGACCTGCTATCATGGCCTGCGTGATGTTATCATACCACGCGCGCTGGCAGGCAGCCAATGCGTCCGTCCTGCCCGTCCATTTGCACGCCTTGGCGTAGGGGCAGAGATGCATCTCCACTGAGTTAATGGACGAATGCCACCAGCCGGGTGGGGGCACCACCAATGGACCACCTGCGTAACGGGGGGATACGGGGAAACACTGGTGGCCCTCAAGCCCATGTTGGGTTGGCGCATCTGTTGCACTCAAAGTCCTCCATTGTGGCAATTGGGCCCTGGAGTGAGTGTTTAGCACAGAGCATACCGGTACGCGTGTGTCTGTTGGTACTGGTAGGTCACCAATCAAAGCGTTAACAAATACATCAGCAGCCCCGTGAGCATATGGCAGGTCACCAGGGATGCACAACCTTTTGAACTGCAAGGTGTCACCGCCAAAACGTCGCATGGCATTGCCCCGCAGCTCGGTGCACCCACACCCACACACGCACATACTCAGGCAATCACAACTTGTAACAACACTGATGTACGAGTTTACCTTCTCTTCCCCACAAAGTATGACAGTTTGACCCAGTGAAGGTACAGGCATGCACACATGCCAGCGCACATGTTGCCCGCGCCCAACCGTTGCAGGTCACGGACACCAAACGCTAATACACAGGCCCACGTTTTCCAACTTTGGGGACTCACCCAGGCACGAGGCATGCGCTGGGCAGCTATTGCAGTTGACACCTGTTCGTTGCAGCGTCGCCATGGATTGCGCCACTGCACCAGCCAGGGATGATAGGTTGGCGGTGCCGGCAGAGGGCAAAACAGCCCATGCGGGGTCTTGCCAGAAGCTGAACGTGTTTGCTCCACACACATGGCAGCCCACATCGTTGCCGGCGCGCGCCACATGGCCCATCATGCATGGCAGCACCCGAACTGTCATGGGTTGCAGGAGCACCTGCAACCATACAAACGATGCAAACAGCCCCAGCCAAACACAAATGACGTCTGTAGCATTTGCAGCTGACAGCGGGCACAAGTGTATTGGCTCACACCGAATGGCCATTCACACTGCAGGCAACACCCGCTGTTTCCTGCACGTTGCAAAATTAGTCCTGCATGGAGTGATACCAGCAGGGCGCCTACGCTACCAAGCGAATGAACGAGGCCCAGGGCAGGAATAAGCTAAGTGGTTCGGACTGGCTTACCGATTGCGTCCTGATGTAGGACAGAGCAAAATCATCCGCAGCAGATAGGCTCAACATGTAAATGCCGGGCACAGCGCGAACGGTGAGGTTGCGGAATGCCGCAGTTCCACTATTCGCCTCCGCCACCAAATCACCCAGCAGCATGCCGGGCTGGCCAGTGCTGCTGCTGCTGAGCATCGCAATGGAGATGTTGATCGGAACATGGTCTGCAAGTGTCACATGAGGGGGGTGGTGTCCAGGCAAAGAGAGGAGGAAATTGACACAGGTTCCTTCTATCAATGAATTGCAGTATTGGACCTTTCAAGGTCGAATGCGCTTTATTGCTCACCGCTACAGAGCACAACCCGCCTCCCGCTCACCTGGCATGAGCGTCCCCAGGAAGGTTCTCAGCTCTGCAGTGATGTTCACAGTCGCGTTCAGCGGTAAATCCATTATGGATCCACCGCCGCTGTCCTTGCTGCCCACACGAGCAGGCTGCATGCTCCAACCAGACCAACTCGCTGAGGCTATCACGATCTGGCTGGGGTTCACGCTAACCAGGTTGTTCCTGCCGGTTGATGAATCCTGGGCTGACGAGCTGCGGGCGCGTGCCGTGTTGGTGCATGTTTGATTCAGGACGGTCTGCAGGCGGACCAGAGGGAGAGCAGCATCTGATGTGTTTGCCACATCTGCTGCCACAGACTGCAGGACGTACTGCGCTAGGGACGCATCAGCCGCATCAGGAGATCCAGGGAGGGGCAGGAGAGGCGAGACACCGCTGCTGGCGTTGTTGTGTGTCAATCTGGCAGTGCCGTTCACGCTGCACGCCAGGACAATGCCGCTGGGCTGTTGTGGAAGCGACACTAAGCTGCGGACACCCGAGAGGTTTGCCACAATCTGCAAGGGATGGTTCAGCATGCTAGGCAGTAAGTCACAAACACAACTGGGTACGGGAGTGGACAGGGATGGCGTCGGCAGTGCCAGTCCAGGTGTCAGTGCCGCTGACAGTATGCAAGGCAGGGACAATGTCCAATGATAGCTGGGAAGGTCACGCACACTCACCTGCACGTCAACCATGACGACTGACCAGCAGCCGTAAGTGCGGGCAATGTTTCCAAGCGCCGATGTGGTCTGTGGCCATGCCAGTGTGTTGCTCTGTGCCTGCAAGGGCACCAAAACAAAGCAGGGCAGCGCCTATCCCAGCAAGAATGTCGCATCCCGATTCAGGAGTGCACGGCTGCGTACAGGCTGCATATGATGGCAGCATGCACACTGTAGATTGCACATGCAACTTGCTGACCCGATGCACAGCTGCATGGAACGACCTCCCACCCATTACATCTAGCATGCTGTCGCATCCACGGCCAGGGTGACGCCTTGCGCATGATACCGGCAATGCAGTGGCACGCATGCAACACGACGACCGATGCAGCGCATAAGCTATGCAGGTACACAAGCACCCAGCAGCACGCCCGTTATCGCCGCGCTCAACCGACCTGGGCTGCTAGGAGGTGCGCAGACGAGAACCAGCTGTCTGTCGAGCTATCCGTGGCGTTGAGGTCACCAACCAAGTTCACCGTGTCGGGTGCATAGTAGGCAGGTATATCCAAGGTGTCATTTGCGGCGTTTCCAGTGGGGACAAAGCGCTTGAACAACGAGCTCGCCTCCAGGGAGGCTGATGGCTTGAGCATCACACGTTCCGTGGCGCAGCGCTTCTCAATGGCCAGGGAGGGGCCCACCGTAGCAACATCTCCATCCGTCGAGCTCCGGTCGAACAACACCGAGACTGCGCCGCTCACGTGCATCCCCCCACCGATACCCGCTGCACCTTGCTGCGGCACAGCGCTGGCCAGTGCGGATATGTTGTTGTAGGTTGCAGCATCTGCAGGCATGATGAGGGACTGGTAGTCTTTGTAAACAGCCGCACGCTTGTCAGCGCCGGCACAGTTGCCGTCGAAGCTGCTGCTCAGGACAAGCAACGCTGAGTCGTATGTTGCGTTGCTGTTGGTTGAGCGTGAGAGGATGGCCGCGGACGTCACTGCTATAGCTTCCAACGCCACACCACCTCCGCGTTCGCCCGCCAGGTTGCCAGCTACGTGTGTACGGTCCATCACCACTGTCATGCAGGAATTGAAGGCAGCTCCACCACCAGCAGTCCCTGCCACATTGCCCAGCAGGCTGCTGCTATTGAAAACAACATAGCGTGCACGTAGTGCATGCAAAGCACCGCCTGCATATGAAGCGACGTTGCCGACAAAGCTGGTGTTGGCAATGCTGATGCTGCCTGGCACATCCAGCAGGCAAACAGCACCGCCGTTGCCGGCACCAATCAACGGGCTGCTTGCGTCACGGCCGTCAGCAGCGTTGGCTGTGAAACTGCATCCGGTGGCTGTTAAGGCTGGGCCGATGCCGATCAAGTCAATGGCACCACCTCGTGCAGCCGTGTTGCCGGAGAAGTTGCTGAGGGCCACCTGCAAGCGTGGACGTGCATGTGCACCGCAGACTCAGCGCACATTACAATCACTATCATCACGCATACGCACACTGCACGGCCCCACGGGAAGAACACTGCATGGCCCCACGGGAAACGAATGGGCTCAGGCAGAACACATGAACGATGCGTGCATACGATTGCAGCATGCAGTCTGACCATAGACATAGCACCATGCATGTGCATCCTTTGCAATGTGCTTGCAAAACACTCACAGCAGGCAGTGGCACACAGTGGCATGGGCAAAGCAATCTGCATAACCAGCGCAGGGCCAAACATGCCGATGTTACGCATTTGCAGGTTACCACTTACCTTGGTGTCCAGGCTTGGAGCAAATGGCTGCGGCAAGGGGGCGGTCGTAGTCCGTGGTGCCAGCACCGCGAGGGATGCACCCCCAACCCCCGCTGTGTTGCCTAGGAAGCGGCACTGATGGATGAGCAGGAGTGCGGCAGAAGCAGCGGTGGCCTGAGGTGATGGCACACCCACACCTACATACACCGCCCCGCCGGACTGGCCAGCATCGTTGCCCGGACCAAACGTGGAATGCGAGAGCTGGATCACCGAACCCGGAGAGACGCTCGCGACCTGCACAGCACCGCCATCCTGCACCGACACCTCATTGTCGCCTAATGCAGCGTTGTTGATTGTCAAGTTGCCTTTGAGCGAGTCCACTGACAAAGCACCACCCGACAGCTGAGCGGTGTTGTTGGATAGGCTGCTTCTGTTGTCAACAAGCATCAAACCATTCAGCTGTAGGACCTTGATCGCCCCCCCGTCGACATACGCCGAGTTTTCGGAGAGGGTGGTCCCGCCCAAAAGCGCAACCTTGGCCTTTGAGCCGATTGTGCCAATGAAAATGGCACCCCCGGTGTTTGCCTCATTTCCATCCATCACTGCACCATCGAGGACGAGCGAGCCCTTGCCATCAAGGAAGCCAACCGCGATGGCGCCACCGTCGCCAGCGGCGGCGTTGTCGGCGATCGTTGACCTGTGTATGGAGATGGATGTCGTGACATTGTAGGCGTAAATCATGCCGCCGGCACTGTAGGCAAAATTGTTGGCGAGGAGGACATCCGAGCCCTGGATGGTGAAGGTGCCGTTGACGATTCTGTCAGAGCACACCACGCCACCGTTGCGGCCGGCGGTGTTGTTGGTGAGTGTCGCGCCCTTCTCAAACACCAGGCTGCCCTGCACACCGCGACTGGTGTACACTGCGCCGCCGTCTCGGTCCGCTGAATTCCTGCAGCCATGCATCGCCATGCATGCAAAGGCAGAGTGATATGCAGATTGGAATCCGTCAATCCGATGACCAGATGATCCTACGGTCATGTGGAGACCAGCATACCAAATTACCAATGCAACTGGCAACGGCCCAACAAACGGCGGCCAGGCATACATGGCATGAGGTGCTGTCTGGGGCCATTTCTCATCCCCCTCTCCACCCGCTCTCCATCCCCATTCCCCTTTCCGGCTTTCAATTGTCATCCCCTTCCCTGCCCACCCCTTGTTGCCTCACATGTACCGGTGTATGACTTTGCCTCTCTCCCCCCTCTCCCCCCCGCCTTCTCCATCTATTTC
>BDDA01000754.1:13728-33985 GCA_001662385.1 Chlamydomonas asymmetrica
GTGCAAGGGGATGCCACGCCGCACACGATGACTCACACGGCAGCTAGGGATGTGTCTTGCACCTGCAAGGGCAGCAACCGAAACAGCCAATAAGGTGTGACACCACGAGGTAATCGAATTCGCGCCAGGTGTTCAAGTTGTTGATCAGGGCGATTGCTTCGCTTCGCTGGGTCTTAGTACTTTCAATCCATGTCATTTTCATCACTTTCATTGTCTGCTTCAAACTCGATATGGCTGCTGCCCTGACACCGAAGCGCAAGTACACCGCGTTGCAAGATGCGACCATACGCCTGCTGTTGCCAGAGGGCGCTGGCGAGCCTCTGCTCGTCGACCCATGCATCGTGAAGCCAGTTTCTTCCTGCGCTCAGGGCTTGCCCCCGGACGCGGAGCAGTGGGACTTGTCTGGGTTTGTCATCGACGGTCAGCCCGTCAACAGACGCGTTGTTGTGCGCTGGCTTAACGCGGTGTGCCAGCACATGCACTTGGAAGACTTCGAGCGGGAGCAGGAGCAGGACGATAGCGCCACAGGTCTGGCCCAGCTTCTCTTCTTTGCAGATGCAGTCGGAACCGCACAAGGCGTGTTGCAGCGCACAATATTGAGTGATGCCACTCTGCCACACCTGAAGCTGCATGTGAGCCTTGGGCAGCAGCAGGTAAAGCTGGAAACAACTGGTTGGGCATACTCTTTCCAAAACCTCGAGCTCTTTGCACAGTCTGCGACAGGCAGAGCTAAGGTCTTCCAAGCCGTCACAAGCGAGGAGGTCGATGCACCAACGTTCCAGACCAACTGCGAGCCAACGGAGGACCCGCATCGCGCACACACTGGCCCTTGCTCAGTGCCGGCTGATCCTAGCTATGTACTGCGGTGCCCATGCCTTGCTAAGCGCTAAATCCTACCCCCGATACTGTGCAAATCTGAGGTGGGTGAGATTGTGTTGCCCGGGTGACGGTCGGCACCCGCACCCTTCGATGCACCTTGCTTCCAACATGCAACCACAAGACCGTGCTACGGTTCCGCTTGGCTTGTTGGAATAGTGCTGGAATCACCTGCTGGATGCTTGGTTTGAAATGCAGTGATAACTGATAAGGCAGCATCGGTGTGTGTCCACAACATGCTGCTGGGTCACAACCAGTGCATGATGCATTGCACTGGCCCGGCATGGGCTGGCATGCGCTCACTACTCTGTTTTACGTGCCAAGTACCATGTATAACATCGTTCCCAACGTCACGTTTAGCTATGAGCGCGATGCTGCTGTTGGTGCGATGCTATCATGCAAAGGACATTGCACCACCCTGATGGATACACGGCTGCTCATCACATGGATAACTGTACCGTATTGCGCAACCCTGCATGGTATTCTGCTGCGCTTCACTGCTGCCACTGTGGCGCTCGACTAGCTAAACCACTAATCATGCCACCGCTACCACTCACGCCATGCGCCTTTTGTTTTTAGGATGGGCAGGGTAGGTTGGGACAGAAAAGTAGGTTGGTGAGCCTCTTCTGTTCTCCTGGTCCCAACCTTGGGGCAGGGGCATGGGCCGTTCGGGCCGACACATGCTGCACCACGAATGCATCATAAACAGTATGCAATCAAGGCATCGTTGCGTGTGCATGGACGCACGCGCTGTGATTGTTGTTACCGCGGCCACTGAGTGTGCCTTGCGCAACCACCACACCAGCACAGTGAGAATACACAATACAGCGCTGCTGCAGGTCTGTAGTGCTGCCACCAAGCAAGGTCCTGCCACGTCTCCGCACCGCAAGGACACAACGGCCCCCGCACACACGTTGTCCGGAATTCACATAGCTCGTGTTGTGGTGCCCATCAAGCACTGATGAGCGCAGTCAGCATGGGCAGCATTGGTTTGTGAGAGCCTTGCAGCTGCTCGTGATGTGCCGCGCGCACAGCGAGATGCAGCATCAAGCCAATCCCGAAAGCAACACGCTTGCAACTTGTTGATTCAGTGCTGGACCAGGGCCAGAGGCCATCATCAGCTCCCTGGGCCTTCTGACTTTCCCATGTCGGCTTGTTTAGCCTTTTGATATGGCTGCTGCCCTGACAATGAAGCGCAAGCACAACGCGTTGCAAGATGCGACCCTACGCCTGCTGCTGCCAGAGGGCGCTGGCGAGGCGCTGCTCGTCGACCCAAGCATAGTAAAAACGTTTTCTTCCTGCGCTCAGGGCTTGCCCCCGGACGCGGAGCAGTGGGACTTGTCTGGGTTTGTGATCGACGGTCAGCCCGTCAGCAGGCGTGTTGTTGTGCGCTGGCTTAACGCGGTGTACCAGCTCGTGCACTTTGAGGACTTTGAGCAGGAGCACGTGCCTGACAACAGTGCAGCAGGTCTGGCCCAACTCCTGTTCTTTGCAGACGCAGTCGGAACTGCGAGCGGCGTGTTGCAGCGCACGATATTGAGCGATGCCACTCTGTCAAACCTGAAGCTGCACGCAAGGCTTGGGCAGCAGCAGCTGCAGCTGGCAATGGATGGTCGGAGATACTTTTTCCGGTCGCTGCATCTCCTGTCAGGGGCTGCGGGTAGCGATCAAAGCCTTGGCAGAGCAGAGACAAGCGACCAGGTCGAAACGATAAGATTGCAGGCCGCGAAGCAGGTCGAGCAGCTGCTCTACATGGCGTACAAACTCGATCATGAGCCCCTTTTGACGAAGCTCAAGCAGTTCATCTCTGGCAGCTGTGCCGTCAATGGCTCACTCCTCCCCTGTTTTGATGACGACGACACGGAGAAGGAACAGCTGCTGGAAACGACACTGCTCAGCGAGCGTGTGCTGGACGCAGCTATCGGCGGCAACAAGCTGAACAAGGGCTTGCTGATATGCGACCTTGTCAGCGTTGTAGGCAGCTTGGAGGAAGGAGTGGATGGTAGTTTGTTCTCCTCGATCGACCTGGGTGAGTACGAGAAGCGTCCCATCGCGTTCGACGCCGTTCTCGCCCGCAACATCCTGGGTAAACCCAAGGGCTCCACAGTTACAGTCGACCTGGATCTGTTCAACGGAACAATGTCATTTGGACCGGCGACGCTCTCTGCAGTGCTGCGTCTGGGCCCATATGTGATACGCTGACATGCAGCCGTTGAATACGCACGCGGTGACCCCCCAACCCCCCCCCACGCACATGCAAGTGCTTGTCTGCTCCTTCCAATGGAAGGCGGTTGTTGGCTTTTTAGCCTGTGTCATCCCGTCTATGGGCGGGTTCCAAGCGATGTAATTCCAAGTTCCAAGTATATGCACAATGCATTGCGGTTTGGCCCACTAGTGCAGGCAAGCAACCCTCCCGGTCTTAGTCGGCGGCGAGGCACGTTGGAGCCACTCAACTGATGCTACGATAGTCCTTTTTGATTACATCAGACAGACCTCGCCACCCCACTCTCCTACACCTGCCCTGCTCCCCTCCCCTGTATCCCCTGTCCGATTTGCATGGCAGCGGGTACATGCATGGCCTGCGACCTGATGCCCAACACTGTTCACATGACACACCTATGTTTGAATTGTTGGGCGGCAGCGGACCGAAAGGCAGTTTGGGTTCGCGCAAGTTGCATGACAGTGCCGTGCGAATACTGATGTGCGTAATTGGCACACGCAACGCTGGGTTGTGAGGGCCTTAGGGTTTCAGCGCTCATAGACTGATAGTAGGCTGCACGGCGGTGCCTCGTTGCTTGCTGGCTAGGTGCATGGTGATAATGAGTTCGTGACGCATGGCGCATGTATGGAATGTGCTGTGTCCCGACTGCAAGCGCCTGTGTAAGCTACCAGCAGCCTGAACAATGTGTACATGGCTGTGCCGTGCGTGTGTGTGCCTGTGAATCTGCAGCGCCGCATGCTCGGTAGCTCGCATAGCGATGGGCACGGCAGGCATTTTACATGCACACACATGCGTGGTGGTTATGGCGAGCGTTATGCGATGGATGTTGTAACAGTTGCAACACGAGTTGGTACTTCACCCAGCTCGCGTGCTTGGTGCAGACCCTGCACGCGCTACGTGCAGATCACCGGTGTGGAGACGCCAGACCAGCACCATGCGAGCACAGGCCGGTACGGTAAGCGCTGACAGCTGTGTACGTGTGCATGCTATGCTAAATCAGAGGAGCGTGTCGGCCAAACGGCCCATGCTCCCCCCAGATGGGGACCAGGCGAGCAGAAGAGGTGTGCATCCTGCAGTTAGGTTTCACCTGCAGTTAGGTTTCACCTGCAGTTAGGTTTCACCTGGTGAGCCATCAATTCAGGTGATGGGTACAATATTTGGCTGTAATTCAGCTGTCCTCATCTGAGGGGAGTGTCGGCCTCGGCTAGAAAGCTCCTAATGTAAATCTAAATCTAAAATTCAGCTTGCTTGCTTGTCAGAGCAGTGTCAGAGTGCCACCTTCCCATTCTTTTATTTCACCTGGAGCCATCAGCAATGGAGCACCGGGCAAGCGTGTGCCATCCTGCACACACACAGGTCCAACAAAGACTCGATGACTGATACAGTGATACACGATAGCCGCCGACTTTGATGTGTGATTGGCAAACGGAACCGCCAAAAATCTCAATCATACATGTTGGTCTGCGCTTATGAATGCACACATTACTAACAGGACCCACCATGCACTGCCGTTGCCACGAGCGTATACACGCCACGAGCCTGGGTGCTGTGTGGGTCATCAGGGCAGAGCTTGTGAGGGTCATGAGAATGTGTGTTGATGTGCAAGGCCCCTTCATGCGAGCCATCCATGTAGGCTCGTGGCTAATGTAAGCTCAGGTAGACTGCCACGGCAGCAGGTTGGTTTGTGGATTGATCAAGGTAGGTCATGCACGCCATCCGCTACATGACAGCTCCTTGCAGCCGGGCATGGCTTGCGGCCCGTCGTGGGAGAGTGGCGCATGCATGGGGCAGGCGGCGCAGCCACCCACAGCAAAGCAACACATCGCTGCGTAATACGGTACAACGGCAAGCAATCAAAGCACTGCAGGAGGAAGCTGACATGGATATCCGGTACTTCAGCGATCAGCACGTACAACCCACACCCATGCCTCAAACCAGGGTCAGCAAAATACCGTACAGTGTGCACAGCGAGCATACAGCCAGGCTCGTTGCCTGCATTTGGCCGCCCCCAAGGAGTGCCTTGGACGGCCTGTCAGCGTATCTGCGCAGGCGCGCAGGGCAGCTGCTGCAAACACACTGGGCGGGTGGGTCCGAGCAACATGCAGGCGAATGCGCGCATGTGCGCAAGCATGGTCCACAATGCGCGATTGCACGTGCGCGAAGTTACAGGTTTGTTATGTGAACAGAAACGGTTCAGGGTTCAGGCGTGGGGTTCAGGAGCCTGTAGGCAAAAGGCTCGCTACTCCGCAAAGTAGTCACAGGCAGAATAGATCAGGAAAACATGTATCTAGCAGGTATCTACACACCCTGATGCGAGCCCTACTCGCTCCGCATCATGCGTAAGCCCACAGCATGTCCCGTGACACCGCCCCCATAGCTACCATATGCCAACGATGCACAGTACCCATGCAGAGTTGGTACCCGAGTCCGACACAAGCATTGAGAGCCACGCTAAATCGCATGCTGCCTGACTGCACAAATACCGCACCCGGCACCCAAGTTTAGTGGTCGCTTGTCTAGTGGTAGATAGAAGGAGCCGCATACTGCCGGCAATGGTGTGTTCATACTCAGCGCGTATGGCTGAGCCGACCGCTGCCTCTGCGATCGTGGCGTTCGGCTTGGACAAACACCATGTGCGCTGACGCAATCCTACAAGGATGCAAGATAGCTAAGCGTGATAGCTAACGGACTGCTATGCACTCACACTCTTGGGCTGTGCGACTGATGCACCCATATTGCCATAAGCCAGAGCTGTTGTTGTCGCCAGCAGTTGCTGTGCCCGACCATTGTCATCGGCCCACCTCATCGCTGCCGCTATCATTGCCCCACACCGCTTGCCGGGTCACTCGCTTCACTGCTAGGCACAAACGGCGCCTTAAGCCCGGCCACAGCGCCTGCCAGGACCTGTGGCTCCGCAGACCCGACTGCCGCAGCTGAGGCGACCCTCCGCCAGCGGCCCAGCGCGCCCGCAGCGCCATCTTCAGCCCCGCCCGCGCTGCCGCCGCCAGAAGCACGGCCTCCAACGCCAGGAATCGAACCCCCGCCGCTGCCGCCAGGCGGGCCGTGGGCGTCTCCTGACAAGGAGCTTCGGGTCGAGCTGCCAGCGCCGCCGGTGCTGGGTCGGCTGCCCCTGCCGCCCCTCATCCACCAGGGAACCACCGGCAACATCGCGCCCGCCGGCCCCGAAACCGGCCCCGATGGCCCGCCTGCCAAGCCAGAAGACGACGCTGCAGCCGCAGAGGCTGCCGCCACCACTGACGCCATATCCGGATAATAATGGAAGCGTGAGGAAGCGGTGGCGGAGGCGGGGGCATCATGCGATAGCTGCCCCATCGAGGCCGCTTTTGCGATGGGCGCCGCGCCGCCTGGCGCTGCCGCAGGGGGCCACGCTGGCGCCGCCGCGGACGCGGCTGGCACCGCCGGCAGCGCAGGAGGCGTTGCTGTGGCAGGGGACACTAACACAGCAGGCTGGGTTGGGGACAGTTTAACGGTAGTAGTCCAGCCCTCGTCATGGTCATCCGCCACCAGCACCATCACCTGCGGCGGGTCAACGCTCGTCAGCGCTCCACCCACGCCGCCATTGCCTTCTCCAACTGCGGCCCCAGGTAACGACGGCGGGGGAAGGAGCGAGAAGACTCCAGGGGGCTCCGAAACCGGCGCGCGCTTGCTGCCATAGTCTGCGGCGTCTGCGTCCAATGCGCTGATTGCTGCCAGTAGCGCGTCTGCGGCGGCGGCGTCCTCGGCAGCAATCACTGCATCCTCCTCCGCAGCCAACAGTCCGTCAGCGATGCCGGCGGCCAAGCTGGGCATCCGCATAGCGTCATCGTCACCATGATCCAGCGCGCCCCTGTTGGCAGCGACAGCACACCCCGCTGTGACACGAATGGCACCCGTCAGGTCGCCACCTGGGTCGCCGCTGGATGGCGCAGCCGGGGGGGCCGCAACACTGCTGCTTCTGTGTGATGCTACAGGCTTCGCCCGGGGCGGAAGCCCGGCGACGCCTGTGCCTGTCCTGGTTCCCTGAGCTACACGTGCAGCCGCAGCTGGCGGCACGTAGACTGCACGGGCGCCGTTGCCAGCGTCGAATGAGACGTGGGGGGATGGAGCCGGCGTCTTCATGCGCGCAACGTCGTTGTGGGTGATGATAATCACGTTCTCCAGTGCCCGCGCAGCTGCGGAGAAATCACCGCTAGTGCGCGTCAGCCACCGGCCCATTCGCCCGGCCCCCGGCTCATCCGTCACATCGCTGACCATGCTGCTGCGCCCCGAAACCGCTCCCGCCGTGTACCCCTGGCTCTCCGGAACCAGTTCCCCGGCGGCGAGCGCCGAGGATGAGTCATCCATTAGTAACGGCTCTGTAACGGTGCCGATGGTGGGCGTGGCGGCTGCGGCAGCGGGGCGCATGAGCGCGGTGAAGACGACGCCGGCGACAACGCAGGCGGCCCCGAGGGCGGTGGAGATCCGGATCTCCCGGTCTCGCAGCACGGTGATGTCCCACATGAAGCCAAACACCACCTGTGGGGTTCATGAAGACCAAGGGTTTGCAGATGAGGTCAAACACCACGTGTGCAGCATGGCTGGTGGGTGTCATGGAAAACACCACCAGGGCGCGGATTACAATTAGCACCCCTGCACCGCCCACAACAGAACTTATTTATTCATGGCCGTTGGGTCGTACGGAAAACACCACCAGGGCAAGTGGATTGCGACTCGCAGCATGTAATGTAATTGAAGGCCCCCAACAGGATTCATGGACGATGAAAAGCAATGCGCCCGCAGCTCGCCGCTAGCAAGCACCGTCACTGCCAGGCTGCTGCACCCCCCTTGTGCATGCAATGCATGCATTGCAATTCGCAAAGCATCTGCGGGACAACCGCCACTTGCATAACATGTACGCATGAGGCACGCAACATCCGCTGACACACTCACATCCGCTGAGGGTACGGGCACCGGCATTCGGTTATGCACACCGTAGTGATTATCTGCATGGGCTGTTGCCTCACACGCCCTGCTCAACAGTGTGCCTGTAAAGCACTTCCCCCGATCAATCTGCAGAAGCTACAGCTGCAGAGATCCATGGTTCCGAGCTCAACACCATCCTATTCTGTGGTCAGCGCTGCAGCAGCCCTGGTCACGACCGCAGCGCACACACCTCTATCCTTACGCATACGCACACGCACACTGCACGGCCCCACAGGAATCAACCCGCGTGGCCCCACGGCCGCCTTCGCTGACACACACTCACCTGCAGGCAGTTGATGGCGCTGCCGCGCGTGGCGCTCTCCAGCTGGAAGCCCCGGTTGAGCAGCACCTGCGCCACAAACTGCGTGAGCGCGATGCCCACGATCAGCCACGCGTCGCGGCCGCTGACCGACACGGCCTCCACCCAGCCGCCCGCCAGCGGCACAGCAGCCACGGCAACCACGCTCAGGTGGTGCCACCAGGTGAGCACGAGGGGGTTCTGCTCCCCGCGGATGATGCGCACCTGGCGGGTGGGGAGGGGGGGAGGCATGGGGGCATGGCGACGACTGGGGATTGCATGCATGGGGCGATGCCGACATGTGCAATGGCTCACAGTGGCGCCCATTCCATGCAAACACGTGCAATAGTCACATACGCACACAGGCATGTGCCCTAGACCTGAAGCCCTCATGTGGCGTTCACATACGCACATGTAAGACACACATGCAAACGAGGGCTCATGCAAATAGAAAGAGCCGTGTAGGCAAGCAGTTGAATCCCCCCCACACATCAATGCACTGTGCAAGCTGGCCTGCAAAACCTGCTGTGAGTGGTCTACAGGGCATGAGGTACAGCAGCACAGCAGCATGGTAGTACAGCAGTTTGGGGCTCACCACTATGAACGCTGCTGCATTGGCGATGGATGCTGCGGTGGCCGCCGCCATCCCCAGCACGCGCTGGTGCGAGGGGTAGACGGCGCCGTGCGCGGAGGGCAGCAGGAAGGTTGGCTGGCTCACGCACACCACGCCTGACCCACAGCACAGCACAGCACAGCACAGCACAGCACAGCACAGCATAGAACGGCGAGATGACGAGGAGGTGCAGCGGCACGCAGAGACTTGAGCGCACGCACAACGCACACGCGCACGCACATGCACAGCCTCACACAGTGCCCGCAATGAGTCTGGTTTTAATTGTATTCTTTGTGCAGTCTAAACACTGACTGGGGCAAGGGACTGCCATGATGCTTAAGGCCGCAGTGGGGGCTCCAAGTGCTTGCGGGCGCATAGCGCTGCGCTTGCTGGCTGCTTTGTAAGCTCTGAAGACAGATCTGAAGGGAGCTGTGAAGGGAGCTGTGAGTCATAGGCGCTCCGCACGGCAGGCGTGGCTGCATGCATCGAAGCCTAACGTGCCGCCGTGCGCAGTCATTGTCAGCAACATGCATTTCAACACGGAAGTTCCTCACGCCGGCTCATACGCATGAGACCACAAGGCAGACGTGTGCCCCCCACACACCCATACACACTGCAGGCGCCAGGGCCGTCGCGTTGACAGTTTGTGTGGAGCGCGTGCGGGGTGCGTTTTGTGTGCGTTGTGGTGCGCGGGCGAGTGACAAAACACGCAAAGATTTCCGGCGCAGGCAGCATCGTGCAGCGATACCACGGCTGCAAGCTCAACACATTTTAGCACCCGTGTACTATGCAGTAGTCTTGCTCCGCGGCGTGTGCAGTGTGCGGACCAGGGCTTACGCGTGTGATGCCTCGGGATAAGGGGTGACCGTGCAAGCCACCACGCTCACCTAGAACGGTGAAGATGCTGCCAATCATAGCTCCAGACCCAACGACGCTGCTGCCATGAATCAGCCGCTCCAAGAGGGCTGCAATGACTGGGCTGGAGAAGAACAGCGTGACCGCATCCTTCAGAGGCAGCAGCTCAATCGCAACGTAATACAAGACCAGCGCTGCAGCGCCGAGGATGCCTCGCAGCAGGGTGAGAGCTAGTACCCTTGGTGACGAGTGGACGGGCGACAGCTGTGCTCCCAAGAGCGTGCAAGAGGTGAGGACCCAGCATAGCGCGGCGCTGGACCCAGCAACCTCAAGCGAGGGGATGTCCGGGTCTACCTGCTTGACGCAGAGAGCTGCAGGTGCCATGCAACAGCACAGCACAGGTAGGGTCAGATAAAGTACTGATACCCTGTGGAGTCTTCCAGGAGCACCTCTTCCTGACCGACAATTGCGGCAGGCACTTGGTTTCGCTCAAAAGTGTGTGGTGCAGACGCACGGCCCAGGTGTGGCAACGCATACTGGCCTAAGCCTCACCAGTGACACTAAATAGGAATGCAGCTGTAGATATAAGCAGTATTCCGTTGTTCCATATTCGCCGTGGGGGCTGACTGCCTCGGGTATGCACCTCGAGCACAAGTGACTGGGCCTGCGACAGTGACCCTGACGAAGACGGTCTCAACTGCATGGCACCAAACACCTAGGCCTGTGTCAAGTGCATTTGAGCAGCGAGGGTGCTCGTGGTGGAAGAATTTCTACAGCGAACTGTGACAGTGCGGGGGCACCTCCGCAGTGCCCAATTGTCAACTAGTTTGTCGCGGTGCGGTCATACGAAGGCGTTGGTAATGAGTGGCACAGTTGATGACTGAAGTCCATGTCTGTCTTGCCAAACTGTTCAAGCTCCTGCTTTGGCCACGTGCATGGAGGTCTGCATTTTCCTTTTGCATGTGGATCTTGACTGGTCTTGGGTGGGGCGCGCAACTCTGAGCGGGATACACGACTGTGGTGCGAAGCGGGTACTTGGGAAGTTCGTGCCTTTACAGCAACAGGTGGCTTAAGTTAGGCGAACGCGACAATAACCGCAAGCTCACGATGAGCCAACCAGACCAGCAGTCGCTGGAGTTCCAGCTTGCACCTCGCAAGTCAAAGCTGCTGCTGTCGAGGTCGACATCTCCTGTGGCGTTTACCTGCAGCTCGTCGTCCAACCGGGGCTGGAGGAAGCAGAGAGCAAGCACCGCTTTGCCAGCGGGTTTTGCGTCCATCACCATGGCCAAGGACGCCTCCACTGAGCTCGAGCGAGGTATGGCTTCTCAGCTTGGGTTAGTGGCAGCCTTGGCTACTCAGCCGTGCTGTGGCTTTACACTGGGCAGGGTACAGGCAGACCGTATCTCGAGACCACGCGAGTCGGCCGCCCTTGCCAATCAAAAGCAATACGCATAACCACTTGCTCACCGATGCTTGCAGGGACAGGCAAGGTGCCTCTGTTCATGCTGGCCTCAGCAACAGAAACCAAGAAGAGCTGCTGCGGGGGCAAGAGCAAGGAACCCCCGCCGCCAGCGTGGCGCGTGATGGCGGGCAACCTTGCTGCCGGTGCCACAGCTGGCTGTGCAGTGGAAGCAGGTGGGTCCAAGGCATAAGCTTCACCGAATGTGCATGCGGAAACACGCCAACAGTCTTTCTTCGCCACCGCTCGTAGTGGATGAGGGTGCGCTTGCGCAAGTCAGAGGGATGTGCCAGGCAAACAATCAGGCAGCTGTGCTAGGATGATCTGGGTGTCCTCGTGGGCGTTGGTCCAAAGGGCAGGACAGGCTCTGATGTGTGTTCCCGAGTCGTTAGGCGTGTGTACCTTCACATGGTGGCACCTGTGGTGTGACCTCAGCCCCTTTCATGGCACCATCAGCCGCACGCGGACATGCATGCATAGGAAGCTCGAGGATCGGCCTCTCCCGCACTTCAGAACATCTCAGAAAACTCAGCGCTTGCTGCTTGACCAGCACATCACTGCGCAGCACCCATGATAAGGCACACACATTTGCAGCGCGGTGCTGCCTCCCAGCAGCAACGCGACCGCGGCCTGCAAAGGCACGCTAGCATAAAATACGAATGGGCAGCCGCCTGAACGAGCCAGCGAACGTAAGGATTGGAATGTGCGTCCACACATGGAGAATGGGTTTTGGGGTTAGAGCATGCACGGTGGCGAATTCCAGCAAATGCGCACTTCCGAAGGCACACAACGAGGCACACCGGAAAGGCGGCGTGCTTGTCGCCAAGCCGCCCCTGACCCTCCGCTTGCAGACACCAGCAGTCCCTCAGCCACCCTACATTCCTGCCGCCCGCCATCGCCACATTCTGGCGCACTCAGTTCAGCGCGTTCGCATGCTATTCACCTCGAGGCACACTCGTCCAGCCGTGCATCAGCCAGTTTAAAGGCACGCTGTGAGCAAGTGCAGCATCATCCGGGGCTGTCACCCCGGTTATACTTGGCATGCCCTGGCACAACACGCCCCGCTGCGGCGCTCGTGGCGTGACGCATGCGAGCGTGTGCTGGCATCGCACACGTGATGGCTTTGAGACGCGTTGCGTGTGTGAGAGAAAGGGGTTCCCGTGGGGCCATGCGGTGTGATTTCCGTGGGACCGTGCAGTGTGCATGACCATACGGACAGAGACTGCCCCTGACACGTGTGCGTGCGTGTATGGAAACACGCTTGAGGTTCCTAGGACGTAGGAACATATCTAAAACCGACGGTGTATGAATGTGCGTATTGTGCGCCCATGCGTGCATATGCGTGCGTCATGCAGCGCTGTACCCGATCGACACGATCAAGACGCGCCTGCAGGCCATGATCGGCGGCGGAGGCTTCTCCGCACTCATGCAGCAGGGCGGCGGCAAGGCGCTGTACGCTGGCGTGTGGGGCAACCTGGCAGGTGGGCCATGCACTCTCGGCACAACGAGCGAGATTGCATAACACGGGCAGTGGCTCATCCAGTTCCCTGCCTTTCGGTGGGAGACCACGTGACACTATACATGCGAGGCTGTGAGAGCTTGAGTGCCACCTGGCGCGCGACCTTGCTGGGGCAAAGCATGTGCAAGCATACTAGGGTTGGCAAGCATGTGGCGTCCCGCACCTTAACGACAGCATGCAGCATGCATGCAGAACCCTGCAACCCAACATCTACACGTGCGTGTGGCGTCCCAGCAATTTGCGTTGTCTCGATGCCGCTTACGCCGGACCATGATTGTCGGCATGTGCATCCCAGTGCCCTGTACTCTGTGCGGTTAGCGGCCGGCAATTTGCGCTCGTTGCCGCGCCCACAGGCGTTGCCCCCTCTTCCGCAATCTTCATGGCGTGCTATGAGCCCGTGAAGCACGCGGTGCAGGCCGCGGTCGGCCCCGACCAGCAGTTCTTGGGGCCTGTGCTTGCGGGCATGGCGGCTGGCACAGCCTCCTCCCTCACCCGCGTGCCTACGGAGGTGATCAAGTCACGCCTGCAGACAAAGGAGTTCAAAGGAGCGATTGATGCGGTAAGGGCTTGTTAAGCATGCTAGTGTTTGCATTTGCTGATGTCTACAAATGATCAGCAAATGCGCTTTGCACAGTGATTGCAGTGATTGATGTCCCAGTCAATTGCTGGAGGGACTACTGGTAGTGGAGATGATGTGCTCATACAGCCACGCTGCACAGGATATGACACATGACACATGACACATGACACATGCTGCTTGCTGCGGCCAAAGGATGTGCATGGCGGCCAAGGGTTCACAAAGGCATCTCTGCATAGCCTTGGCCTGCCCCGCGGCCGTGGCGTAACCAACTAGCGCCGCTCGTTTAATGTTGGGGTCCCTGTGACATGCTGAACCCCCTGCACAAGCGCAGCCCTGCTTGTCAATGCCGAACGCATAGCGTATCACCGTATCGCCTAGCACTTCCCAGCATCCTTGCACCTTCAAGCATCAAGCTTCGCATGTGGGTTTGAAGCGCCGCCTGCTGCTGCTGATGGCGTGGGTCGCTGTCCTTGTGCAGATCCGCGCCATCCTCTCGCGCGAGGGCTTCCGCGGCTTGTACGCCGGCTACGGCGCGTTCCTCATGCGCGACCTGCCGTTCGACGCGATTGAGTTCGTGACCTACGAGCAGCTCAAGAAGGCGTACAAGACCTCCGTGAAGCGTGACCTGCACCCCGGGGAGACCTCCATCATCGGAGCGTTTGCCGGCGGGTTCACAGGTGCGTGAACAAAAGCATGCAGGTGGCGGAGAATGTACTGGCGGGGGGGTCGTTAGGCTTTGATGCATGCCGTGCAAACGACAGCATGGCAGTGGGATGGTTGCATTTTGCAAGAATGCGATTGCTTGGTGCATTGCTTGGTCCATGCCTGGCGACTGGCGGTGAGCTGGATGGTTTCGTACGCGATACGCTCCTTGGACGATGCCACGACTGGTCACCACACTCAACGGAGGTCGCCCGTGCCCTGATCGCAGCCCGCATCCTGGCCATGCGGCACATAATTACCGTATACATTCAAACCCTGTGCGTATTGTGGCCTGGGTGAAGGCCACAGGTGGCCTTCACCCAGGCTTCACCAGTACTAGTGCCTGATACATGCTGAAATTCGTGAATGCATGGCATGCGCGTTCCTGTTGCCGTTGTGAGCGCTGCTTCTCTTGCCAAGCTCCCATATGCCATCCCTCCCTGCTCTCTTTCCACACCCTTTCCCCTCTATTAGTCATGCTGTGATGTCCCAACTGCCTGCTTTCTCCACTTCCCCATTCTCCCTTTCCCCAGGCGTCATCACGACCCCGCTGGACGTGCTCAAGACGCGCCTCATGACGCAGGGCACGCAGGGCCGCTACAAGAACCTCTTTGACGCGGCCTCGCAGATCGCGCGCACCGAGGGGCTCAGCGCCTTCATGTCGGGCTGGCAGCCGCGCCTCATCTGGATCTCCATCGGCGGATTTGTGTTCTTCCCCGTCCTCGAAGCCGCGCTGCAGTTCTACGCGCCCAAGCGTGACGGCCTCCCGACGACCCCGCTGGCTGCCGGCGGCCACTGAGCGGGCGGGCGGGCGGTGGGGAATAGGCCTGAGGTTTGCCCACGCAATACGAGTGATATGACCATATGACGCACATAGCGCGCCTGCATAGCATGCTGCACACCATGTCCCGCCTGCGCCAAGAACGTGTACACCAACCAGCGGGTGCGTGTCCTTGACACAAGGGTTTGTTTAACGAGCTCGCATGCAAGGCGATGCTGGTACCGCTAGCGGCGGGCGGCGGCGAGTCGTAAACCTGCCTGCGGGGGGGCACATGCTGAGTTGCTGGCGCTTATGCTGTGGACGGTGGTGCAGCCCCTCTAGCAGCCGCAGCTGCGTGCCAGGCGTTGCTGGCGTCATGCCTGTCCTACCTGACGCATCCACTGCCTCTGAACGTGTGAGCCTATCTTACCGCCAAGTGTGTGGATTCGTCTCCAGTTTTGTTATCGGGGGACGGTGCGCATGTGTGCAGCGGCCTGATCCGAACCTGTAAACTTAGCAATGCCTCGCATATACTGCATTTTCCGTTGCTTTTCGCTCGAGTGGCGCGCAGCCGCGCGACTGTCGGACCTGCCGACATCCTCCTGAGTGCGCTGCTGTTGCACGTGTTCGGACTTGTGACAAGCAAGTGACTGGCTGAGGGCCTTGCATGCATAGCCTGTTTTCTGTCGCCTGCATGCGTCGCTGCCTGCTAAACTCACGCTTGCGGTACTGCGCAATCACCTCAGTTCCTGAACAGCATGCAACATGGCACAGAGGCCTTTGCGCCGTCATGTCGTCTGCATGACGCAACACTTGACCACCTGCTCTTTGTGAGGGCTGTCCTCTGCTCGTTTTACCCCTGTATATCGTATTTGTTCGGACAGCGCTGTGGGGTTTTGGTGCCACACGCAGCACGCACCATCTTGAGCCCTTGCGCCACTCCTTGTCACAACGCCATGGACGTAAAAACAATAGCAAAGTCTGTAGGGGTGACACATGTAGGGACCATCGAGAAGGCGAGCGAGCTGGTGCGGCTACTCAGCAACAAGCTGCCACAGGGCCTTGGGAACGTGAGTGTGCGCACAACATATGGCACACGCAGTTTTGCCACCTGACCTTCAGTCACCAAGCAATCAATATTGACATGAATGTTCACAAACAGGGGGAGTTGTGCAAGTCTGCGGTGTGCTTGGAGCTCGCCTGCAACCTGTAAGTCGCGTATGAACCTTCAAAAATGCACAGCTTCTTTGGTCTCGCACCGTACAAGCAACACCCTGGTGAATGCTGCACAGGGTAAACTTTGGCAAGGTGCCCTTACGGACAGAATTCATCAAGTTCAGCTGCTCAACGGCCAAGGTGAGGCGAACTCTGTGCTTGGGTCTGGCTGTCTTCTTCGCATGGCCTGAATTCTGTAAAATTCACCAACAGAGTTCACATAACCGTATTTGGAGTTGCTGTAGGTGTACAACGAGGCCCTGAACAAGGTGCAAAAGCAGCTGGATGTGCACAAGCAGATGTCTGCAGAGGAGCTGGCAACCAGTTTCGGGTGAGTCCAGGCACAGGCCGTTCGTGCAGTTTGCGCCCTGACACATACCATATGAGGACACAGCACCTGCACGGTATCCAGAGCTGATACATGTGGATGCACTGTCTGTCCTGCGCTTCGGCCGATATACAGCCCATGAACTTTAATCCCGCACCACATTTTTCCACAGGTGCGGTCAGCTCGCAGAAGACGTGCAGCGCCTCCTGGCAGACTATAAGATGAAGCGCTACAGTCAAATGACGGCCCAGGCACGAACTGCTGTGGACCTTTCTCGGCCCAGCTTCTTGGGGGCAGCGTTCCTGTTGGTCGCGCGCAAGCGCAAAGCCAAGGTGGACAAATTACGTGTGGTTGAGCACTTGTCCGTCACCCGGAAAGAGTTGGAAGATACACTCGCTCTCATGGCTGAACTGTGCAAAGAGACGCTGGCCAGCCCGCCGAAGGCGCAGCGGTAAGTGGCTCCCACACATGCACGACGCTGCACACGCGTCCCCACCACCAGGCGCTTCTCCTGCCTCAGCCTACACTTTCCAACGGCACCACGTGCAGCAGCCCGGCATGCATGCACATGAAGTTTATTGCCGAGCTCACCCCCACCGCCGGCACAAACCCATGCACCCACACACACACGTGTGCACACTGCACGGCCCCACGGAAAGCATACTGCATGGCCCAACGGGAAGCAAAATATTTGAACACACGTGTGTGCCCCACATGCGAATTCCTCTGTGAACACACGGGAGCATGGCGCAGTCCTGCACGGAGATGGGGGTCGTATGCACTTAATCCTCACACATCCCTCCCAACACGGCAGTTCATGTTGCTGGCTCCCAAGATTGCCATCCGTGTTGCAGCTTGTTGCAGCTTGCCAATGTTGCTGCCCTCTGTCGGCTGTCGCTGCTCATGCACCATGCAGGAAGCCCCGCCAAGCAAAACACCAGGGCGGGGATGCCCACAACGACGATAATGACAGCGACGCAGGCGCTGGGCCATCCAGCACCGCCGCCGCCACGAAGCAGCAGCAGAAGCAAATACCTCAGCAGCAGCCAGGCACGCACGCAGCCGGCGAGGGCGTGCCGGCAGGAGGGGAGGGCAAGGCAACGCGAGCAGCGAAACGTGGAAGGGCATGCTCCGCAGCGGCAGCAAATGCCTCTGCAGCAGCAGCAGCAGCGCCTGTTGCGCAAGGGGTTGCGCAGTCTAAAAAGGGCGGATCGCCGGGCAAGGGCGGTGCAGGCTCACGAAAGCGGCAAAGAGCGGAAGCTGGCGGCGGCGATGATGCAGCTCGTTCGGGCGCTTTGGTGAGTGCTTAGGAAATGCCATGCTTGCTATTCATTATTCACGCCATGCCTGCGTGCATGGACAGATGCCTTGAAATTGCGGGGCTGCGTGACTTAACATCCGGTTGCCTCCTTGGTGATGATGCACGGTAGTTGTGCAGCCGGCGCCCTTTCCCTGGCCCAGTGTCCTGCGCATACATGCATGCATGCCACCTCCACCCCGCATCAGGCACACATGCTGCACCGCTGCGGCGTGCGCAAAGGCGCCCGGACACCCTGGGCTTCCGCGGCGCCATCCGCGGCAACGTAAATCACCCAGTGGCATCTGGGCGGAGCGTGGGCCGCTCCATAAACACGCTCCTGATGTAACATAACATAACATAGTCACTCACTGGCTTTACTCAAGTGAGAGGCTTGCTTTCTGCCCTGCCTCTTCCTGCAGGTTGCGGATGGGCAAGTGCATGCGGCGCAGGGCCCGCAGCAGCAGCAGCAGCAGCAGCCTCCAGCCGGCGACGCGCTGCCGCCGCCTCAGGCGCAGCCGCAGCGCCGGGAGCTTCACGGGCGCCTCAAGCGGCGCACCAAGTCCTTCCTGCCGGAGGAAGACAACCAGGAGGCCGACGACGACGAGTGACGCAGCACTAGCAGTCTAGCACTTACTACTAAGTTGTCGCCTTGCTAGCAAACGCTGCAGCGTCGCACCCCCACCCCTCCATTTGCTGCGTTGCTGCCTGCGCCTGAGCGTTTGCACGCTGCCTTGCAAGCGTGCTGCGGTACAGGACAAGCCAGGCTGGCAGGCCAGGCTGTCTGGGTAGCAGCGATGCGGCGCTTGCCACTCATATTGTGCACTCGGGTGTGTGCGCAATTCAGTTGGCTACCTGCGTACCACGCATGACTGCATGAGGTTGCGAGTTGCGTGCGGCAGAGCCGCAGCGCAGCCGGTGCACCACGTTCCTTCGGCCTGCGCGCGCCCTCCTGGTGAAGTTAGTGTGCCCGCATCATGAACTCACATGTGCGAGCTGCTGAGCTGCCATGCATGAGGTTGTGGGTTCCACGCGGCCTGCCCTCGGCCTGCGCATGCCCTCCCAAATATCAAACAACAGTTGACCTGACACTGGATATGGAAGCAGCCACCCGATTACATGGAGCATGCTTTGATGTGCCGCCACCCGATAAGCAGTGCAGAAGGTCTGCCGGGCACCGCTGCACCCGCCATGTAACGTGCTTGCAATAAAATGAGGACACGGGGGCACACATTCTGCCGGTATGCAATACCGGGCTCTCCAGGCCTGGGCGTATGCCTGGCATATGCAGATGCACGTCGATAGCGATGCAATGCTGACGACAGAAAAGGTATTGTCCATGCGGGCCATGTGGGTCACGGTGAGAGCAGTATCAACAAATTGGGCAACGCCAGTCACACTGGCGTGAATGGGCGAAATGTGATGAAATGCGTGGGGGCAGATGGGCAGCGCTGCCACCTGCCGCTTTGTCAGCGCATGTGTGCAAAATCCTGCGTAATGTGTTCACGGGGCGTGAATCGACACGATCCCCCTGCCTGGTCCTGGCGCAAACGGTGTGGTACAACTTGCTGACTGTAGTGTAGGGGTGACGGCACACCAAGAGCCCTCCCATGCTAGTCTATGCCAGCCCTAAGCAGTGCGGCGCATACGTGCGTGTCGTGTCGTGTACTCGTGCGATATGGTATATGGTTGAGCGCTGAGGCGACAGTGTGCTGCTGGGACATTCACTCGGTTTGTAGTTGAAGCGCAAATGCTCGGCAGCCGGCTGCCCAAGCAGGCAGTCCTCGACACGTCACATGCGGTAATGTAGCCACATGGAGTCTACCACTTCCTCTGTATGAGAGGCGCAGGCGAGTGGGGGACCGAAAAAGCCCACAGACCAGCAGCTGCGTCCACCTGACATGCAAGTACGGCAGTGTGCTGTGTCAGTTCGTTAGTGGTAGCTAGGCTGGCTCCATAAGAGGGTCTATGAGAGGCTGACGGAGCCGAAGCTGCGGCGGGCGCACGTGTCTATGCGGTACTGCACCAGCGTGTCGTCCACGCCCACGTACAGGCGGTCGCCGGCGGGGCTGAAGCACAGCCCGGCGATGTCCCGCTGCTGGCTGAAGCCTGCACGCATACCGGCACACCGCGCACACACACACACACCACATCAGCCCAGACACGCTGCCATAGTCAGGTTTAGTCTCCATCCTCACGCGTCTGCATGCTGCACGGCCCACGGAAAGCACAGCGCATGGCCCCACGGGAACAAAGAACTCTAAACACTCGCACACGCCTAAATTGTTTGTTTGTTTGTGTTGTGTCCTTGACCTGGTCGTTGACCCCGCACCCATTCCCCGTTTCCCACACATGTGTGCATAACACGGTGCGGTGCGGCATAGTACCAATTGTTCCCAGGCCCACCTGCGTTGAGCTGCTGCGTGCAGTCCCACTTGCGTGCGTCCGCCAGGTGCACCACGTCCTCGTGTTCGCTGAAGGCCAGCAGGTCCACCACGCTGGGGCTGAACTTGACGCTGCGCGCAGCCCTGGCCGCCCTGCACATGTGAACCAGCTGAGGGGAGCTGCAGGG
>BDDA01000754.1:35003-57239 GCA_001662385.1 Chlamydomonas asymmetrica
TCTAGCCGCTGCCATTGCGTTATGAGGCCATGCGACTGCAGGCTGATGCACCACACGCTTGGCAAAGCTTGGACAGGCTCATGCCCGTCAAGAGGGCAGATGTGCGGTAAATGCGCATCAAACTATGCGAGTGCGCAGGAGTTGCCACTTTGCCATCCCGACGTCCGCTCTGGGCAGAGGCGTCCAGGGGCCGAGCGCCATGTGGCACGGACGCCGGGAGGCGAACAGGACTTCTCCTGGCCTGTGCGCGCACGCATGCGTGCGTGGGTGGGTGTTGGGTGTGGGTGTGGGTGTGGGGGGGGCTCAAATGCGAGTCAGAGGAGGGTGGGGGTGGGGAGCTCACCGCACATCGTAGATAGCCACACAGCCGTCCTGGTGCGCTGTCGCCAGGTATGTGTTGGTGGGCGACCAGGCGCATGAGAAGCCGTACTCCTGAGCGTCCGCGTACGTCTGAAGCAGCTCATACCCTGCATGGGAGCGTGAGACCATGCGCACGACAGGCACAGCAGCAGGGTCACGCACCTGGCAACAGCGAGCCAGCGGCACGCGTGTGCTTGACGTACTTGGCTGGCCATGAAGCGACCCCCACGGCCATGTCGTTGTGTTCAGGCGCCTCCATCCCTCGTAATCGGCATGCATGCGCTGATCGCGCCTTCTCATGCCATGATGGCCAGCATGCATGCAAGCTCCCGTTCGCTTCCCTCAGGTAGGCGAGTGAGGCAGGCCCCACAACCGGATCACGCATCCTGATTCTTCTGACACCCAAGCTACCCCAAAAGCACACTCCCAAAACAAGCCATACGATGCGTCCTTCGGCACTATGCATTACGGTATTCATGCTGCATGCAATGCACCGGTTCTCCCCCCCTGCCCTACCTGTCTCTGTGGGCTGGTACACTAGCACGGTGTTAGAGTCTCCAACGCACGCGAGGTGCCGCCCGTCCGGCGACAACGCAGCGTAGTTCATGGCAACCTGGCACCTACGTGTTCGTGGTGCAACAACAGCGGCGGAAACGGCTGGCACGTTGACGGACTGACTCGGCTAATAAAGCACTTGGGCTTTGTGCGCACCGTGTTTGCTGCTTTGCTCCACCAATGACGGTATCCAGCTGGTATCAAGTACACCAATCATGCGTGTGTCAGCGTGTTCCGTTCCGTGTGAACAGGCTGAGTCTGATACTCGGATGCACACAGCCCGCAAGTCAAGGTACGCCTCATACCGATAGTACATACAGTGGGAGCGACCAAGGCGCACTTGAATCAAGCATGCAAACACAACTAAGGAACCCAGTCACATCGCAAGCCACACGCGCAGCAGCGGGTGTTCCCGGGTTCGGAGGCCAACAACACGTGGTGCAGCACGGTGGGGAAGGCGGTCCCCTTGCAGCACAAAGCGAAGGCCACGCACCCTTACCTGATGGTTGTTACAGTGGTCATTGAGGGCAAGCTGAGCACGTACACGTTGAAGTCGTTGTTGCACACAAACAACTGAGTGCCTGCGCGCCGGCAGTACAAGGCAGTACAAAGCAGTACAAGGCAGCAGGCGGCGATTCACTCACTCATTCCCCGGGCGACGCAGGGGGGGTAACGGTGCACATACAAACGGTGTGAGGACATGAACAAGCAACACACTGAACGTATAGCCGCAGCACACCACGTGGAGACATAAGCAGCTCTGCATCTCTGACATATCCTGTGCGTGCTGTGGCATGCACGGGGCCGCACCCCCAGCATTGACCCAAATGAACATGCAAGCGTGACCCAGTGTTGCACGCCTGCATCCACGTCGCTATCGCTGCTATGCAAGGGTGGCGGCGCGGCAGCAGGCGACCTGACCACCCCGGTTGCCACCTCAGCACCTGACCCACAAGCCGCTGTATGCACATCCGGATGAGCGTTGGGCGTACAGGTGCGAGAGCAGGCAGCCGCAGACAGTGCGTGATTCAGGCTGCAAGGACCCCCCCGAGCTAGCCCAGTGTGCTGCGGAAGCCGACAGTCAGGGTATGCTTTGGCCACTGGGCCAGCTCACGGGGTTCCTTGCGGCCTGAATCATGCGCTGTCTGTGCCTGCCTGTTCTTGCACCTGTACGCCCAACGCTCATTTGAGCATGTCGTACGCATCGCTGCAGAGTAAACATTCATTCCGTAAGCGTGTTCCTTGCACTGCTAGTAGGGAGTGCTTCCCGCATGGTGCCTTCACAAGGGTGTGGCAGCAAAACGCCGCCGAGCCGGCCGTGCTCACCTGTTGACGCCGCCGCGATGTGCAGCGCGTTGTTGACGCTCTCACCCAATTTCTGGTCGTAGATGATCCGTTTTCTCTCCAGGTCTTTGACCGCCAGCTGCATGCAGATTGACCACCATGGCAGATGCATGCATGCAAGGCGATCAGGGCTTGGGCTTGCACATCCCGTACCGCCGTGAGTCATCGAGCTTTTGCGCATGCATGCGGCGGTACGTGTGTTGACATGTTGCGGAGCAGTTTCAGAGGTACGGTACTTGCAATCGCACACCCGTCGCACACCAGCGGGGATGCCCCGTTGTAGAGTTGCATGGCTCGCCCTAGGGTGCATGCAACCTGCACGCAGCTGCCTTTGCCCTTCAATTGGCAGCGCTGCCGAATGTCAGCGCACCCCGCTTGCATGGCACCCAACTGCCGGGCCAAAACACGAACATGCCATCTGACCGACCACGTCCCAGGACTGCAACAAGCACAGAGGTGTAGCACTGTATGTACTGTTCGGAATAAGTCATTTGTGCAGTGTTGCGCAAGCAGTCCCGTTTGGGTCATCATGCCCTGAGGAGGACCCCCCGACCTGAAGGCCTACACAGTCCTGGCCATCCCCACATGCCCATAGGCAGCAGCGTCAAGGTTTTGCCCGCTGATACGCCATAATCAGTGACAAGACTGAGGTATGCACAGCGTGAAGCGATTCCTTGTGAACCAAGCAGCAGGCCTGCTTGTTCGCACATGCAAAGCGACGGGAGACAACAGTGGAACGCGACTAGTGAAAACCAACATGCTTAATTGCTGAATAAATGTTTTTGTGATGACAGGTTCATAATAGCTATTGCACCCATAATAGCTATTGCACCAATCATGGGCTGCCCTTGCACGCCTGGCCAAGTTTTTACCATGGCAAAAGACTTACCTCTCCACTTTGCCCCCCCGCTGCTAAGAACCCTTGGTTGCAGCAGAGGCTATTCGGCGCAAACGTTAGATTTTGGACAACCAAGTGCTGCAGACAAGGAAAGTGACAGCACAAACGTCACGTGGGGGGCGGAATCAGAAGAGTGCAACAAACGAGTACACAAGGCGGACTATCATGTCTAACCTCATCCGATCTGAAACTGTAGCAAACAACGGACGAATTGTCGACTGTATAAACTTCTTCGCTGTTGTCCCCGGGGACCACGAGGTCACGGAGTTGCCAGTGCCTGCCAACCGAGAGAGAATTCGCAGAAGGCAAGTTTCACCAAGTGGCTGCGCTCCTGCAGTAAGCAAGCAGAACCATCAGCCTCTGGGCACCTACTGGATGGTCATGCCGCAGGTCCGTCGCTCTGGGGGACCTGAAGTGAACACGCCATTAGAATGAGGCAGGACCATTCTCCAGGCAGCTGTGAGGGCAGCCTACAAGCCCACTCAGAATGGGTGGAACAGGGCGTATCTGCGCAGGTGTGTAGTATCAGGTATGGGGAATTCTGTGTGGGGCCAGAGCGAGAGGGCAGCACCAAGGTCTTGGGACTCTGTAGGCGTAGGATTGTATGGTAGGTGCATAAAGGACCTCGGGCAGGTGTGGACAATCTTCGCTTGGGTGGATGTTCGAATGAGTTTTCGGGCGATGGCATGTGGCGCAGCATTTCGTTTCTTCTCCGCGCGGGCGATGTGCTGGCACCGCACCACATCTTGTACGTACATCCCTGTGCGTCTGTGCCACTAAATAGTTGTACCAGGGCATAGTCTGTACACACTCACAAGTCACAACACACCGCAACATACAACAGCGACCGTGTGCCCACCAACTGCCGCCTGCCTTGGCACTCACCCACAAGCAGTATCTTGCCGTGAGCCTGCTCGGTTGGGCCTGATTGCACCACTGTGCCTGGTCATAGAGTTCAAACTGCAACCACAGAGCTTGCAAACGTCGCGCCCCGAATCCTGTGTGTCGCAGCAAGTTCACCAAGCAGCGCTCGGTGCGGGGGGCACGCTGGGCTGACCAGGCTGCCAGGCGCCCAGTGCACAGCGTGCGTTACTTTTGTTCAGCCAGCTGCATCACTGTATCAAAGCCGGCAATTGAAGACACGGAGCGGACGACACTGAAAGGCACAACGGGGTGGTGGTGCCTGAACACGGGCCCCGCCTGGTGGACGTTCAGTGTTAATGGACGGTGTTGAACCCTCTCTTGTTCCCCAGTGGTTAAGAGGAGGGTCAGCTAGCTCAACATTTCTCGCGCACAACAAAGGTAAGGGCACCAGACGTCGTGAGCGGCTCTGCTGGTGTGGCTTGGAGCGTTAAACTGCATCGCACCAGGCCAAGATTGCGTGCGCTTGCCCAGACGTCAAGTGTTCTGCATTCGGCAGTGTACAAGCTTGCTTGCTGCCGGATGTCAGGAACCGAACTAGCCTGGCCTGCACGGTATTCAATGATGCTGCGCAAACTTGCGCAAGCGCGCAAACCGTGCCTATTGTTGGAATCTGATGTCCTCTAAATAATGCATCACTGCAGGTGAGCTTAGCGGAGACCAAACCAAGCGAGGAAAACTTGCCCCAGCTGACTCCTCTCGAGCACTTGCACAACAGGACAAGCCAAGCCGCACAGACAATTACACGCTCGCCACCGAAGCCAGACCCTGGCGAGGTTATAGCAAGGACAGCACCAGCACTCCAGTCAGCGCCAGCAAGCAGTTACCAAGCAAGTACGGAGGCCCAGACGAGGGCGCTGCTGCGGATGGACGCCCATACGGCGCAGCGTCGCGCGCATACGCTGCGCCACGCGCTCCTGAGCGAGACTGGGATACGCACAGCAACGGCTTCACAGCTCAGGACAAGGAAGTTCGTTCAAGCAGACTGTCTGGCTGGGAGTATGAGTCTCGTAGCCTGAGTGACAGCAGCAGCTTTCCTGACAGCAAGGTGGGTCACATGCCATGCCTCGTGTCTGGTTTGTGCAGGCTGAGCAGCATGTGGCAGCAGCGCTCTCAATCGCACAAGCTTTGCGTGTTCAAACCTCTTTCATCCGTATTGAGCTCATGGACAGACCTGACACGCCGACCAGCTGTTCTTGTGTTGGCAAGGGGCACAGTTGCACACGGTTTTCGACTGTGTCTAAAGGCGTTGCCTTTTCGCGCTCCTGCAGAGGCAATCTGACGGCGGCACAGGGAAAGACACCAAGCCACCAGCTGCAGCAGGCCCTGCAGCAGGACCAAGCGTGCCGTGCATCCTTTCCTCGCGGCCAGCACCTGCGTGGACGTCCAAGCTTGCAGAGGGACCGTTGCACACACCCTTACACGAGCCCAGCTACCCCAACGCGGTCGTCCCACCTCCCAGCCCCAACAGCAGCGACGGCACGAGTGGCGCAACCAGCGCACCACCCACCGCCAACGGCGGCAGCGCCGCGGGCGGGGCAGGCTCGCAGAACGGTGCGCAGAGCGCCAAGCCGGCTGCCGCTCCGCAGCCCGCGGCCTCGCAGGCAGCGCCGCGGCCCGTGCAGCCCCGGAAGCCGCAGGGCATTTGGGGCAACGGCAGCCCAGCGGCGGCCGCGGTCGCCGGCGGCGGCGTGTCCGACGGGACCGGCGGGGGCAGCGGCAACAGCAGCGAACTGCAGGCGCAACGCGCCCGGCTGGATCAGCTCGCTGTGAAACAGTCCAAGCAGCTCATACCTGTTATCAGCTCCGCCTCCAAGGCCAAAGCCGGGGCCTCGTCGTCAGCCTACAGCAGCGCCCCCAAACCCAGCGGCAAGCCGCTGACGCCCGCGGCAGCGATGGGTGCCGCAGGCGATGGGCAAGGCCGGCAGCAGGCGTTAAAGCCTCCGCTGCACAGTAGCGGCGCTGGCCCCGGGGGCGGCTCCTCGCAGCCGAGCGTCACGCCGCTCGGCACGGTGACGCTGTCACGCAAGCTGAGCCAGCCGCTGGGCAAGCCGGTCGCCGCCAAGCCCCTGAACGGCACGATCGTGGCCAGCCACCCTGCCGCCACCACCGCCACCGCTCCAACGACCGAAGCCGTGCAGGCTGCCGCTCCAGCCGCTGCCATCGCAGCTGCGGTTCCGGAGCCTCGGGCGCTGCCGCCGCCGCCGCCGCCGATTGCGCACGTGGCAGCGGTGGCCTCTGGCCCGGCCGCAGTCAAGCGAAGCAGCGCCAGCGGCAACACCAACAACGCTCACAACAACGCTAACAGCAATGCTAGCGGGCTCTTTGCGGTGTCTCCGGAAGAGGAGGCGTTCTTGCGGTCGTTGGGGTGGACCGAACCCGGAGAGGATACGGAGGATGACGCAGGCCTTACAGAGGAGGAGGTGGCGGCGTTCAAGGCGGCAGCGCAGACCCGCCAGCAGCAGCAGCAACAGCAGCAGCCGCTGGGCCAGCAGCGCCCGCCCGCCTCCCCGCCGCTGCCGGTGCCGGTGCCCGCCGCCGGCGCGCGCGGCAGTGGCGGGGGCGGCTGCGGCGCTGCGGTGGGATGTGGTGTGTCAACGGCAGCGGCGGGGCACTACCGGCCGCACCACGGCCACCAGGCGCACGGCAAGATTGCGCTGGTGGTGGCTGCCAGCTATGGCAGCGAGGCCATCACCACAGACACAGACAGCGACGCGGAATGACTGCCAGTAGGTACATCAGTACACAAGGCGGATCCAAATGATTGCCGGCGTCGCCAGTGTTTTCAGATACCACCACGCCGTGGCGCATGCATTGCAATACTGCTGCACATGAAGGCCGATCTTGCTGGGCACGGGGACAACACGCTGAGTTTGTAGGTGCAGTGGAGGGGGCGCCATGGTGAGACTCAACTGCGTCCGCTCTTGTCACGCCGCGGTTATGCACTTGTTTGGCGGCGTGTTGTGCCGATGTGTACACGCTGCTCGCGCGTTGCGTTTCGCCTTGATCACCTTGTCAGATGCTGTACACTTTGGCAGTTCCTTCGTTGACACAACAGGCCTACACATGGACTTATTGTGCATACCTCGTCGTGCATGGTTGCTTGTTTGTCGGGGCCGATTCAGTCAGTGCGCGGATCGTACGTTGCTCCGGACGCCACCGTTGTGGTGCATAACCGAGGCAGGCTAAGGTCACCAGCCTGACCAAACACATGTATCCAATGTGGCATCTGCGGAACGTGATGTTGGGTTTTTCATCATTCTTGGCTTTCAACCGTCGCCGCCGCCCAAAGTGGAGGCCAACAAATCACTGAGCTTATGCATGTTATAGTTGCAGGCGGTGCCCTCGGCTCGGCACAGACTGAAGTAACTGGGCAAACTTGCAAGAGCTGGTATGCAGTATGCACCACATGCTGTTGGTAATAATCAGACAAGCGTGCTGCTGGATTTTCTGTGGTGCCTTCGGGAGGAAACGCCTGTGCACGCGCTGTTGCGCCATCCCCGTTACACGTCCAGGTGGTTTGCCGTATGCTGTATGCTGCTTGTGCATGGCAACACTTGTGTGCATGTGCCTCTGTGCATCCCTCTCGTCCACCCACCCACCCACCCTCCTACCCACTCACCCTTGTGCTTGACTGTTCAGCGCCACCGACGCAGCACGCGTGCACCTGCACGAACCGCACCACCGGCTGCTGTGCTGCGGTAGACCGGCGGCGGCGGTGCCTGCATGATGTGACCTCGTGGCGTGCATGCGTAACGCTCACGGTGCGTACTACCGTACATCCTGGCGGTACAAAGTACAAATCCACAATTAAGCGGCAGAATCTGAATGCAACCGGCATGTGAAATGCACACACTCATCGGCCCGGCGAACCTGTATGCAGGCCGTGACACCTCATGCGCTCCCACGGTGCCTGGTTTGCAAGCCTACGCTGTCCCACAGTGTCCCACAGTGTCCCATGTGAGCATGTACGTCACCGCATTCCGGTACCCTCGGCGTGTGCTCTACCCACGTGACGATTAATGTTGGTGTGGTCGCTGCTCTCAGCTCGACAGAACATCGCAACAGCTCGCCAGCGTCGCCACACAGCCTTACACTGCCGGCACTGCCGCATGCCACAGCAGTATGGTACTACGAAATCATGGGGAGAGGGCCTGCACAAAGGCCTGCACATATCTCACACATGCTGGGCGGGCAAGGGCATACAGAATCGAGTCATGCATGCTGGTCAACGGCTTGATGCATATGCATTACCTTCAGGGTACCCTGGCACACAACCTGCAGCATGATTCAGCTCACCGACCCTTGCGGACAAGCATCCGGCCAGTGAACACTGAACAGCGAGCGCAGCAGCGCCTTAGGTGTCATGGAAATGGCGGGAGTGACGGCCGAGAGATTTCTGCTGATGCGCTGCATCTATGAAGCGGAGGAGGGTGCGCATTGACAGGCAGCGCATCCAGTCAAGGGGGGGAGAAAACCACGTGACCGCAACCACAGGCTAGGCAGCCTCGAGCTTGCACATCATGTGGGGCGAACGTGACGGACAGGTAACGCGCGATTCGCAAGCAACAGTGCAACTGTGCGAGTACCTTGGGGCTCGGTCGGAATGGCAATATGATTTACTGCCTGCATGCACACTGAGGTACTGATACGGTACCAAAACACGATAGTACAGTGACCAGTCACGATCTTTGAGGGCCAATGCAACGACGATGTGGCTGCTTTAAGGGCGCAGGCAGGGCGCTGCCATGCAGCGTGGGAGTCATAACAAGCGCGGCAATGACAAGCAGGACCGGGTAGCGCCTCATGCAACGTTCAGCGAGCGACAGCAAACATACGCAGACGCTCTGAGCGTGTGTTGAGCAATGCATGCGCTCGCCCTTTGTGCCCATTCTGCCCATGCAAACACATGTGCACGCTCATCAATGCATTACAATCACTCGTATGTGAGCGTGTCCATGCATGGATCTACAGCGGGACAGCGGATTTGAGACAAGGTACCTGCCCGCTCCGCCGCCCATCACCTGTGCGGCTGTGCGCTCTCTACAAGATCGGCTCCGCGCCGTTCCAGTTGACCGACACGCCGGGCCACTTGGTCTCGATCACGCACTCCAAGGGCGGGATGTTGTGACCCTCGCACTTGCCCCGGTCGCCGATGGTGGTGCCCATACGGGCCGTCCAGCCGCCCTTAGGGTCGTGCTTGACGCTGAGGCGGATGGGAGCCTCCTGGTTGGCCAGCTCATCGTAGAAGATGAGGTCGAATGGCAGCTGGCCCTGCGCAGACGACCAGTATTGATGTATAGCATGTGGCCTGTAGCGTGTAGCATGTGGAATGCAGCACCATGTGCTGATATGCAGCTTTATGCGGATGCAGGTAGCATGATCACTTCACCAGTCCGTGCGCTAAAGGCCCCGGGAACTCTCCTCCATGTACAGACCTGCATTGTCGCATGTGCTTACAAAGCCCGGTGCTTTGACAAACGATCACCGCTTTGCACTTCGGCCTACTCTGGCACAAGTTTCGGTACTGAAGGCACAAGGTACTGAGAGTCATCGTTGCTTCACCAACCCACATGCATGGCAGCAGTTGCGGCAGGCAAGCACCAGCCTGTGAACCCGGCCTCACACGCGTGCAGTGAGTTGCGGAATCAATTATCCTGCTCAACCGCAGTTGCGCCGCTCGCTTGCTGCATATACTGATATACACCGATACAGCCCACGGCTGACTGCTGGGGGTTGCGTGATGAGGGCTGGAGGCGGAGCACAGCGATATAATGCATGCCGGTACCCAAATGGTTGGCGTGGATGGGACAGTGCGCTTATACAGTGCTCTTCACGCAAGACCGTAAGACAGACCGTGACGCACCTTGATGGAGCGCATGTCATGTGAGAAGAGAACCGTGAAGTGTGACTCGCTGCACACGACCCAGATCGGCAGGTCGGGGCACTTGAGAGACGTGCCCACCTGTGCACAGCACAGGGGATCAGGGGATCAATCAGAACCGCGTTGGAGTTGCACTGCTGCAGCAGCACGCCAGCAATCAACCAACGCGCACTTTGCACGCAGCACACGTGCCGGGGGGTGGGGGGTGGGGGGGGCAGGAAGGCTAACGGGCCAAAGAGTGCACACGGCAAACGAGTGAGGGTGCTGCATACTTAGCATGCTCGGGTTGGGCCAGCATTCACGCCATATGCACTCCCGAGACATTCGGTTTTGTCAGCACCAACGCTGTAGGCAACCCCGGGTATGCATCCATCAGGCTGCCGCGGCGCTCTCAGTCGCTCACCTCTACGTATTTGTACCACTCAAAGAGCGTGAGCAGGCCCACGCGGCATCGCCTGCTGATGCCCTTGAGCGTGGTGCTGCCGTCCAGGTCGCGCGTCCCGTCAAACACGTTGGACACCGCTTGGCCTGTTGCGCGTTGTGCAGGCAAAGGCAGTGGCAACGGCATCGTGGCATGTTACGAGCAAGCTTCATCTTGTAGTGCTGCCTTGCTGTCCGTCCCCGTTTGACGTGAGCGTGGGCCTGTTGGCCAGCAAACACCTCATCACTGTAACGGACATACATAACGTATTGTATCACTCTCTCAGAGAGAGTCTGGGGGTGTTGACGAGCGCTACAATGCAGGTTGCGGCTCCAGGGCTTCACATCACCACACCACAGGTGCACTAGTGCACTGACGTGCACGCAGTTGGTGTGCTCGGCTACCGTGCAGCAAGCCTCATGCTCAAACATCCTGCTTTTTACTCAGCCATTACCACACGATGAAGCTGCATACGACACGTTGAGCCGTTGGCGATGTTCGGTAGCGTGTAAGCGTGCGTGTAGCAAGCGTGCAATGCAGGTGCAGGTGCAGCGCGCCGCCCACCTGTGAGGATGAGGTTGACCAGCTCCTGCGTGCAGTAGCCATGCATGCCCATCAGCGCATTATTGGGCTCGTCCATGTCGGCGCGCACCGTGGCGGGGCCGCGGCTGAGCGCCAGGCTCCACAGCAGCAGCACCACGCCCCAGCCGTCCTCGTCCATGTATGAGGGCAGCGCGGCGCTCACCAGCTCCTGACCGGCCAGCAAGCACATTAGGCGCATCGCATGCGTTGGAGCACATTTGAACGCGCTTCAAGCGTGAAGCACAAAAATGCGAAATGCGTTCACCAGCTCCTGGTCGATCAGGCGTATTAGGCGCATCACACACAGTAGTTCAGGCGCATCACACGCAGCAGCACAAACGAGCGTGCTTCAAGCGCGAAACACTGAATGAATTGCGAGATGCGACCGCCAGCTCCTGACCGGTCGGCACATCACGCGCATCAGGCCAGGTGCATTGCAAAGCTCCAAATCCAAAAACCTAATCATTAATAATAGGCGCAGCACACGGAGCGCATGTGAGCGTGCTTCAAGCGTGCAGCACTGTTAAAAAATGTGAAAGGCTACCACCAGCTCCTGATCGGTCAGGCGCAGCATATTTGATAGTGCATGCCAGTGACATGCGAGCGGGTACAAGCGTGGAATGTGAAATGCTACCAGCAAATCCTTATCGATAACAACGGTGTGTCAAGCGCCGGCCACTGGCTAGCGGCCGTGCAAGTGGCAGTACAGAGGGACCACCACACATCCTCATGACATGTTGAAGGCTCACTGAGTCACTGACATCACCGGCAGCGTGGTGGCCAGCTGCCTGCCTGGATTCCCTTCACACGCCACGCTCCCCTTTGCGCCACGGCACAGCCTATCATATGCGAACACCCTCACTCACCCCACATGTAGGGGCTATGTAGGGGCTTTGTAAAATTCCTAGCCCCTAATCATCCTCCCATTGCACACAGATGCACACACACTCACGGGGATGAATGGCCCCACGGAACACACACTGCATGGCACCACGGGAAGGAAATATCTTGAACATGCGGCACCCTCACCAGCAGCTTGTCCACACTATCTGTGCTAGAGGCTGTGATTTGTAAAGAGTCTGAACCCAAATTCTCAGTCCCTAAACAACTGTCATGCCCACGCGCCCTCACACCCTCACCAGCAGCTTGTCCTTGCTGGTGGCCGAGGCCGCCACCGCGCAGCGCGCGAGCGCGTCGTAGCCCAGGCCGCGGGCCGAGAGCGCCGCCTCGCCGCCCGGCACCACCACCACCGCGCCGCCCGGCCCGAAGCGGGCCTGCCACAGCAGCTCCGCGATGGCGGCGGTGAGCGCCTGCTGCTGCTGCGCCTGCCCCGGGCTGGTCTGGAAGCCCTCCTGCGGCACCGGCAGGCCAAACGCCACACCGACGAGTCCCAGCTAAGAGCAATCCGTAGACCAAGGCTGTTACCTTCCTCTTTGTCCTTGCCAATTACTTGTTACTCACATTGACTGTGGCATACATCGTGATTCAAATCAGGCGGTTCCACAGCCTATGCAATCAGCAGCAGCGAGAAAGCCGCCGCTCACATTACCCCGCCCACCACCACCCAGCGCTATCGGGGTCGAGGGCAGGCGAGCCCTCACGCGGTGGGGCTCACCGGGCACTGCAGCGCCACCAGCACGTGCGCCTGCACCGCCGCCAGCACGCCGCACGGCCCACCCTGCTTCTGCACCAGGCCAAACTCCAGGCCGCGGCGGCGGTTGAAGAAGATGCCCTGGTGCCACGAGGGCGGCGGCTGGCCCTGGGCGCCCCACAGCAGCGCCTTGAGGGTGCGCATGGTGTCCGGAGCCACCGGCTGCGCCTGCACGCGTGCACGACGGTTGTGGGTGGTTTCGGAGCGTCAGGATAACACGCACGCCTTACGGACCACATGAGCACGCGTCGACCGTTCCATTTCCACAGTGTGCCGTGTGATTGACACTCTCATACTCCTCAGGCAGGTACCGTAGTGAAGACATGTCACCGACACAAGACTGCATGAAGACTTCCCCTTCGTGCAGACCTTGCCCCCGATGTATACTGCGTGGTGGTGTGCGAGGAATGCGGCTGGCAGCGTCAGCGGCAAGCGCTGTGCATGTGATGCTGTGGGGCGAGGAGGGCGGGGCAGTAAACTCACAGATGCACGCAGCGCCGCCACCGCCGCAGCTGAGGCGCCGCCGGCCGGCCGGCCGAACCCCTGCGCAGCCGGCAGGCCCGCGCTGAGCCCCCCCAGACCCCCGTCATCCCCCAGCTCGTCATCCCCAATGTCCTCCATCAGCATTTCGTGGCGGGGCATCGGCGCCGTTGCCGCCAGCCCCGCACGGCTGCCTCCCATGCCACTGGCCCCAGCAGGAGCGCGGCTGCGAGCCGCCGCCCCCGCTCCCGCTGCTGAGGACGAGGGGGAAGCAGAGGAGCTTGACCCAAACATTGCAGGCGCGACGCCGAGCGCGCCGCGCGTGCCGGCCGCTGCCGCGGACGAGAGCCCAGCGGAAGATGACGCCGAGGCGGCGGGGGCGGCGCTGCCACTGCTGGCTCTGTGGTGGTGGTGGTGGCCCGCAGGTCTAGCAGCGGGCGGCGCGGCCCGCACGATCTCCGGCTCGTCGTCGCTGCCGTTGGCCTTGCTGCTGCAATCAGAATGGACATGGGCGCGCGAAGACGCATGCGAGAAGATGCATGCGAGTCAGGGGCAGGATGTGCAGTGGAACGGTTGAGGCGCAATAAGGGCTGGCCACTAACAGAAGATAGCATCACCATTTCACCATGCATCCCTGTGGCATCAACCGGGAGTGCATGCATGCTGGTACACCCACATGGCGATAATGCTGTTGTGACACTTCCGCGCTTCAGGGCGCGGTGAACTGGTGTGCGACGCTCTACATACGGTAAGCAACAGCAGCAGCGTGTGCAGGCGGCCCACCAAAATGCCTACCTGAGGCCCATGCCGGCCATTTGCCGCCCCAGCCCGGCAGCCGAGCTGGAGGAGGAGGGTGGCGCCGGCGGCGCGGTCGCGTTGAAGCTGCTGCGGGGCATGCCGGGCCGTGCGGGGCCGGCGGGGCTGCCCGCTGCCAGGCCCTGAGCAGCCCTGCAGCGCACAACGTTAGCAATACGAGGGCAGTGAGCGATGCCAGATTACTTTCAGCCTTTCAGGCATGCGGACACATTGTGGCTTGATTTGGGTTGCTGCACAGGGTATCTTTTTCCACGGCAGTTGCGGCCTGTTGCCAGGAGCGCTTGGCTTTGGTGCACATCAGTGTCAATTTTAGGGCCTGAGGTTGTGCGCATGCGGGCAATGTGCAAGGCGCAGCCCCAGCGTGCTGCCGCGTCGGCGTGTGCTGCCGTGCGCTACATAACCAGGAGGGTTGCCAAGCCATCGCGCCACGCATGGCGTATTGGCATGCTTGCTGATTACTGTGATAATGCGGCGTGCTGAACACACAACTTCGTATATTGCACTGTGAGGTGGCAGCGTTGCCTTGTGCCCGGCTGCGCAGCAAGGGCAGGCGATGTGGGTCATCACCCCCTGTTGTGCTCACACAGCGTCACAAGCAGCATCGCGAGTGGCCATTTAAGTTGCGGAGTGCAGCACACAGCAGCGACCTGTGCGTTCCGAGCTGGTCAACCAACCAGGCCGGTCACATGCGCATGCATGGAAGCAGGCCTTGCTCACGAGTGCTCGAGCGTGTACATGGGCTGCTGCGGGGCACGCTAACCGCACCTGCGCCCAAATGTGCTGTTCAGCGGCGCTTCCGGCATGGAAGCTTCCTCTGGCTCCTCCTGCTCCAGCTGCTTAACCACCTTCGCCCTGGGCTGAGGCACCTGCTTAGACACAATCACATTGCGAATGAATGCAGAACAGCGCCCGCAGTTGAGCCAAGAGCAAGGAATGCGTTCACGGGCAGTGCAAGCTGAAAGTGGACAGGCGTGCACTGAGCAAGAAGATACGCACCGCTGCAGGGACATCGAAGAAAGAGTTGACTTTGGCCATAGTGGTTGTCACCCAGAGCTCGAGGGTGGGCGGTACCTCACTTTGGGTGTCCCTCTTGTGACGCGCTGCAGCCTTTTCGAGGCTCAGGCTCTTCCTGAGGATTTCTCTCTTCGTAATACTACCAGAGTGCTTGGGCTGCAAGCAGCAAGGCCGACCCAGGCACACATGCCAAGTAACCTGGTTACTGGATGCGCTTGACGACGAACTGCCCCGGGTTAGGCCTGGGACAACTGCAAGCATCAGAACTTACCCTCTCTTTGTTGAACGCTTCAAGGGTCTGTGTGAGGCCTGCCTTCACGAGGTATTCACGCACAAGGGCCTGCACATAAACAGCACCGTTACTGGCGAACGGTATGGCTTCCGCATCGGTTTCAAGGTTGGCCGGGCCTTGCTGTCTCAAAGGCTGGTGATTGTGAGTCAAGTATTCAGTTTACACACTAACCTCTACGACATCGGCTGGATGGACCGCTGGCAAAGGCGACGTGCTCATTTCATGCCTGGCATGTGCTTAACGCAAAACAGCGGCTCGGAAAGATAGTCTCTGATAAGCTTGTGGATCAAATGGAGTAATGTGTGAAAGACGTTGCCAGGCTTTTTGTGATGTGCATGTGCGCGTGTATGTCAGCGGCCGGCGACAAACATGGACATGGACCAAAAATCGGAAACAATTAAATTATGTGTCCACCCTTATTACAGATGGTGCAAGGGCGCTGAATATGAAAGATATGCCCGTTTCATATCTTTGTATGCTATTCTGTACATAACCACCTGGGTTCCGTCTGACGCGACCACCAACCATGATCGTGGCAACGCCGCTTAATCGGATTGGAGCACGAGGGAGAAGCTGCCAGGATGTATGTAAGTATGAGTTGTTGTCTGCTTGGCATGCTGGTTACGTTTGTGGTCACGCTGTCAACGTTCGACTTCGTATTCCTACTCGCCCACCGTGCAGGTCGCCTGCTGCGGCCACACAGCTTGCCTAAAAAGAACAGCGGAGGGAGGAAAGTGCTGCATGTGACCAACGTCTTCTCATCCAGCACCACAAACCCTGCATTCACGTTTGGAAAGGTTGATGTAGGTGGCGGGCGTTGCATTTTGACAGGCACACGTCCTTTGTACAAGAGTTCAACATCCTGGTGCAAGCGAAACGTCCGCATCAATTATGTCAACGCATTTGCACGTTGCTGCGCAGGATGCTCTGTCGGAGAGTCCTCGCTCACGGACAAGCATTATGACAGGTGAGTTGCACGTTACAAGCAAGCGGCTCGTGCCTGGCCTGTTGTGCATAATCCATTGCAAACTCCTGGACGCCGTGTTCTATTTGGCCACTTTCAACCTGATCCCCTCGGTGGTGGGTGCTCTCATGCGTGCATGCAGTGGATGGCGCGGTGACCAAGATAGCGTTGTTGCTAGCCCTCTCAGCGGCAGGAGCTTCTTGGTCATGGACTCAGATATTCAGTGGGCAGGCAGCACTTGCGTATGCTGCGTTGAGTGCTGGCAAAATGGCAGGCATCATGGCGATGGTGTCCGCACTCGCGACGATGTTTAAGCCAACGTGGTCGCCCATCACAGCGCCGATGTTTGCTGCAGCCAAGGGTGTGGCACTGGGAGGCTTATCAGCGGTGAGCCTCACGTATCTATCCTCTCCAACCTCGCCATGCACGCTTGCATAGTGCCGGAATGCTCCGGAAGGCGCGGCCAAGTGCAACATCATACATCAGTGCGGCAAGGCCAATAATCTTCAGGGAGTCAGGGAACAAAACAGAATGCGGCCCTTGTATGTCACTCGTATTCTCGCACTCTTTGCTGCCAAGCATATGGGCTCCATCCAAGCGACCTGCTACGGCGCCTGCCACGCCAGCCACCTCAGCACGCTTGGAGGACAGCTTGCGGCACCAGCATGCGCTACATCGCAGTATCCTGACGACGTGGACCGACACCGTTCATGTGGTGTGGTGTGTGTGCGGCAGGTGCTGGAGGTGTCGTACCCGGGGATAGTGATGAACGCAACCATGCTGGTGTTTGGCACAACCGCCTCGCTGCTGACGCTCTACAAGGCCGGACTAATTCAGGTGAGAGCCCCAGGCCCTATCTTGTGTCCGATGTCGTAGGTGTGGTCAGCATGCAACGCACAACTTGCCGTGCATGATGCATTGATGCCTCCCTGGATGGCTGCGTTCAAATACAGGACAACTGTAATTGACTGGTCCATTCGTGGACTGGCTGTATTGGGAGGCGCATGAGACTCCGGGGGTCCGGTGGGGGGGGACAATGCGTACGGACTGTTGTGTGGATGTTTGGCCCTTTTTGCAGATGGGGTGTTTGGTTTCCAATCAGGTCTCCAGTGGTGTCACAGGATATAAGAACCAGTTCTACAGCAGCGATTCCTCAAACCAACGCATGCGCACGCGTCCAACTATGCTGACTGCAGGTGAATGAGAAGTTCCGCGACGCAGTCATGATGGTGACGGGCGGCTACATGGCAACGCTGCTGGGCGGGTGGCTGCTTTCGATGGTGGGCCTACGGCTGCCAAGCATGATGACCGCAGGTGTGGCTAAGCCCCCTTGCACTAGCAGGGAAAGGGGAAAGAGTAGAAGGGCGCCCTTCTTGTATGTGCGGAACCACGGGGGATGCACCGCATACTGGCAGTCGCGTCCTCGTCATGCGGCCCGTTACGGACTGAATGCCATTACCATACCCAGCAGTGCATACGCAAGCATGCAAGCAACAACTGAGGCATGCAGAGCGTGCACACGAGTCCCACAGCATGCGTATGCCTCACGCGCATGCGCGCTCCCAGCCGTGCCCAGCTTGGGTCTGCCAGGGTGGGGCTGCCTGGCTGTGCTGCGCATGCAGTAGGTAGGTCAGCCGGTACAGGGCACACTGTGGCGCTGACCACCACTCACACATGGGCGCCTGTCGTTTCCACGCCTGACCCGGTTCCTACGTGTAGACTGTAGAGCATGTCTCGCATGTCAAAACTCACCCTCTTAATCGGCATTGCGTATTCGTTATGCGCGCTCGCAGGTCCGATCGGCATTGCTGTCGGCTTGTTCACCAGCGGCCTCGCAGCTGCCAACCTATTGATGGACTTTGACATGATACGCTCCGCGGCTTACAACCGCTTGCCCAAGTGAGTAAGGGCGTGTTGCTGTACGCTTGCCGTCGTTGCAGTGGCGTGTGGCACATACATACGTGTGCGTGAATGCGCAGCAAGCCTGACAGCGGCGTGGTTGACTTTACTTGGCTGATCAGGCAATTCATGAATGAGGAAAGTAATAGTATAAGTAATAGTGATGATGATGTCGCAAGTGGTGGACGGTTCGGACAGCGGCCCGTCAGTCCATGTTCGCCACTAGCAAGCATAGAGTGGGCGGGCAGCAGCATCATGAAGCATTCTGGCTATGACCCCATCGAAGGCGTTGCATTATGGCATGGCACTGCGGATGGAAGAGCAAAGGAGGTCCAGCAACGCATGTACGGTGTGCTCGTAATTGCGTAGACCGCATGTGGCGTGACCCATTTTGATGTCAAAAGGTTGTGCTTACGTGCCTGTATGTGTGCTGGCATGCATTGTCATGCAGGTGGTTTGAATGGTACTCTGGGTTCAGCCTAATGGTCACCATGGTGTGGTTCTACACCGAAGTGCTGAGGCTGCTGATGGCGTTCTCCAGGGGTGGCAGTGACAACAACTGAGTCCAGGGCGTGTGCGCGTTTGTTGGGCGTGCTGGATGTGGTGTACTGTGGTAATAGGGGTTTACAGAGAGACACAGCGGGGGAAGACAGAGAGAAACAGAGAGTGTGTTTTTGGTGAGGGCAGCGGACGCGTGCGTGAAGAATGCAGAGACCGGTGTTGTGTTGTGTGCGGCAGGGGTTGCAGGAAGGATTTACAGGTAGCAGTAAGCGAAGGACGATCGACTGATCTTTTAGCAACCATGCAAGTGTAACACGCGAAAGAAAGGAAAACGTAAACGTGTGCAAGGCGACAACGGCATCATCAACGTTACACACTTTCAAGGCGCACGTGGCAGCGCAACCTCCAGAGGGCAAGGCGTTGCTAGTGTGCGACGTGCAAATTTGCATCGCAAGGACGCCAAGGTGCGTTGCCGTTCGGTGCTGGAACGTGAAGACCGCAAGGGGTTCAAAAAAACACTCAGTGCGTTGGAGTTCGTGAGCATCATACTTTGCAGCAATATGCAGCTAAAACGTCAGGCAAGGTCACACTCAGCTTTTGCTCTCATCACTGCTTTTGCTCTCACCACCACTGCTGCTGGTGCTGCCTGAAAGTTGGTCATACTTCAGTGCGACGAATCGCCAGCCGCTGGTCGCCACCTCTCCCAAGCTCTTAAACACGTCCGCAAAGGGCACAGGAGGCAGCTGCTTGTGCGCTTCATAACATCGCTGCAGCTCGTTATGGTAGGAGTTGCAGCGCCAGAACCAGGCAGGACCCTCCGCGTCGACGCACTTCATAAGCGTCACGATTTCGGGAGCGCACCGGTCGTACGCCTGCTGCCGCCGTGGGTTGGTCCGCTGGAAGCTAAAGTTCTCGTGGTGAGGATCAAACGTCTGAGCTAGGCGCTCCCGGTCACGTTTCAACGCCTCCTCATCCATGCTGTGCCAACGGTGCTCCCGAGCGAGCTGCGGCTGCTGGTTCCTGTTGGTTCACTTAGCCAACGCAAAGATATGTATTGCGGTAGTACGCATCGGGTAGGTGAGAGACTGGCGGGCAGGGCGCAAGCTGGGGGCGATTAGGTTACTCGGAACACGTCCCGGTGTGTGTGTGCAAGCGTGTAGGTGGGTACGGTTATGCTGTGGGCCTGCAGCACAAGTGGAGTGAAGTGTCGTGAATGTGGTGAGCTTCACAGAATGGATTTCGGAAGAATGGCAAGGAGGGATGGGGGGGGCATTGCCATGGAATGCATCCCATTTCGGCCATGCAAAAGGCGAATCCAGCAGCTGCCGCTGTACCTGGTGTGTGTGTGTCCAGGGCAGGCCTTGCACACGTCACTGGAGCTTTCTGCCCGAGAGGTCGAGGCTGAGAGGCGGCCCGGCAGGTAGGCCAGGACCAAGGCAGGTGGGCCACACGAGGCGTGTGCCACATGCTCCACACTGCAGCCCGGACGAGAGCCGGTAGCCCACTGCTGTAGCTTGCTTCTGCGGTGCACGTGCCAGTGGTTGACTGGTGCCAGTCAATGTCATGTTTGCTCACATTGTTACGATGGTGCGTTTGTACCTTGGCAACCTGGCATGACTGCTCGCCTGTGTCCCGTCTTGGTGCCTTGTATGCACCCGGTCCTACCCTAAGGCTCAGCATGCGCATGGTGCCCAAACGCGCCACCCACCATCACAGGCACCAGAGGTGCGACAAGTCACGCTGTGTGTTGGGGTTCTAAGACGCGCCGTCGCAAGCGCCTCATTGCTGCACCAGCAATCCCGAGTGTACGCTATGCCCAGGCACCACTGGTGTAGTGTCTGCACGCGTTCTCTTGCAGTGTGCACCACTGTACGCGAGTGCGTCTTGACAGCTCCAATATGAGCTGCTGGCGTTGCACTCAGCGCTGACAGTTCAGTGTATTGCATGTGCATTGCTCTGGTATTGCTGTTCTTTGGTATTGCAGCCCGCCAAACGCGTAGGGCTGCCCTCGAAAAGGGTTCAGAGGCACAATGCATCGAATTGAAAACCCCGACACTTTTCCAACTGCGCGCTGCTGTTCCAATGCATTCGCGGATGATGTATGAAAATACATGTAACGCTGTAACGGTACAGGTTTCCAATTCCCACAGGTCGTGCCACCCGGCCCGGGCGCTAACCACTTGGCTGCGTGCATGAGGTTCTCACACAAATGTGCATACAGCGGTGGCGCGGAGGCCCCCCAGCAGGCGCCACCCATTATGGCATGCCAGCTCCCTGGTTTTGCATGCATGGTCAGCAGCACTGTGCACAGCCTGCAGCGGGATGCACTGCAACTTTGCAAGCCACTATGGGCATGTCATCAGCATGTCGGTCTGTCAGCGCGCTTCCAGGCATTCTGGCATGCATGGCAGGATCATCCGACTTGAGTACCTTCTTGCTGAATCATTGTGACACTCACGAGCAGCTGCTGCTGAGAGATCTGCACCCAAGATCACATGCAGTCTGCAAGCTGCCGCCTTGCGTCAGTCATGCACCCTGAGTGAGTTGTGCATGGGCGCATGGCAGCAGCGCATACAGAGATTGCATACGCACTGCGTAGGATCGCGATGTAGGATGATGGGCAAAACAGCAGCAGTGAAGCACCCTCACTGCCCTCAACGCGGCGCACGCAGGGAGAGTCAGTCACAGACTGCCCTGCCCTGGCAGCATGCCTTGCCCTGAGGTACAGCCTTGACCACGGGGTGCCGCCTGGGAGTCAACACCGGGCTTATGCCAACCACTGACCCAGATCGCCTTGCGGTATGCGTGTATAACCCAGATCGCGCTATGGTAATGCTTGCAAAGTGGCCCTCACACGAACACTATGCTGTGCTCGCTCCCACTCAGTATTAGCCGGTACAATGTTCTGTGGGTGGGCCCGCATGCGTGCAGGCGGCGGCACAGTATGCTTGTGGCTCAAGAGGTTGCGCAATCAATAATGCGCAAGTGCCGCAAATCTGCCCTGCAAATCCTGCACACGGTAGGGCATCACATAAACACTGTCATCAATCAGCGTTGCAAATGCGCCAGACAGGCAGACGCTTAGTTTGGCCATCATGGGCGTGCCTGACAAACAAGGTGCGACAGAGCACTCGCGTACAGGGCCGGCCCGATGTGTAGCGGTTCTAAAAGGGACATGCCATTCTGATATTCTAGTCTGCCTGTTACACTCCCCCCCACTAACACTCGAGCCGTCCGCGGTCTCGACTACCCGCCTGCTGCTACGGACTCTGTTGGGGGATCATGCTTCAGTCAGGTTTCGAACCCTTCCTGACCTGTCCTACTGCGTCCCACCGCTCATTCAAACCTCATGGTCCTGACTGTGACCTTACCCAAGGGTCCTGCACTGTGACCTATGAGATTTGAACCTATGACCTTCCGCCTGGGCTGCACTGTTGCAAACCATCGGAGCCCTAGACTCTGATAACCAATGTAGCGGTTCTAAAAGGGACATGCCATTCTGATATTCTAGTCTGCCTGTTACACGATGCAAGGCGTGGCTTGACACACGGATCAGTTCAGAAATTGCTGCTTCTTGGGTTCTTTCACTCACCTGCACCTGTTCACTCGTCTGCACCCATCATCGTGGGCGCCGGGCTTGCACGATGCGGGCCA
>BDDA01000755.1:0-10098 GCA_001662385.1 Chlamydomonas asymmetrica
GGGAGGGGGGAGGGGGGAGGGCCACACAGGCCTTGCTTGTTGCGTCCGGCATTGCCCACGTGTTTGAGATGGCTGTGCTCCCTCGCTTGACTGCCCTGGCCATCAAAGCAAGCAGGCACTGCATGCAGGACAGTTTATCGCAGCTGTGGTTCCTGGCCTGGCCGCCCTCCACTGGGACCCCCACACGACCCCCCTGTGACCCGCTGTCCCGCCCCCCCTTGCAGGGCGCACATGGTGCTTGGCCATGACTTTGTGTCTGCCTCACACATCCGCCCAGACAAGCCGCATGGCACAGACAGCGGCGCGTATGGCCCACACGGCGGCGCGCTCATCGACCCGCCGCGGCAGCGCCTGCTGCGTGGCGCCGGGGGCGTGTGGCGCCACCTGCGCTCCTTCAGGCGGCGGCTCTTCTGCGCCATCAGCCCTGGTGATCTGGTGGTGCAGGTGAGCTGGGGGTCATGCGGGGGGTGCGGGGCGTGGCTGGGCGCTGACGGGAGGGTCGGCGGTCGCAGCGCAGCAGTGTGACCACCCTGTTGGCCCCACTTGCCGTGCGGCGAGCTCAACGATACAGCACCCTACAAACCACACACACGCGGGTCACTACGTGTGAGCCCCCCCACACACACATGCGTGTCACTACGTGTGAGTGAGCCCCGCAGTGCCTGCCTGTGACATTGCTTTGTGTGTGCAGGCCGTCACCACCCCCACAGACGCTCCAGGCCGCAGGTGTGTGGGCTTGATGGTCCTCGCGTTTGTGCAACGTGCTGTGTGCTGGTGTTGTAGTATGGTCGCCTCCATTGCTTGTTCGGCGGGTTGCATGGCGAGCGCTGATTCGTGGCAGTCAGGCTGGCAGGCTGGCAGGTGTGCTGCTGCTCCTCCCTCCCTTAACTTGCTGCCTGCTGCCTGCTGCCTGCTGTCAGGTACGAGGCGGGCAACGACTGGGCCTTCATGGTGCCCATTGCGGAGCTGTCCCGCCGTCCTGCCGTACTGCCTGTACCGCTGTACATGTACGAGGCATCGCTGCCGCGGCCAACACCTGAGGGCCGAGCGCACCGCGAGGAGGTGGGCGCATGCACACACACGCCCTGCCCTGCCCTGCTCTGTCAGGATGGGGTGTGGGGCCCTGTGTGCTGGCCCTGTGTGACAGGGAATGGAAATCACGTCTCCGCTTCAAGCGAGCAGGCAATTTCCCTTTGCAGTCTCATTTAAGTGATTGCCTGATAAAAGCACTTTGAATTTGGTGGCGCTTGTGGTTGATTGTACGTCACTTGGCCGATCAGGCCATTCATGGATGAGGGTATTGATCATGAAGTCGCATGAGGTGGACGGTTGTGTGTGTGTGTGTGTGGAATGCGTGCCCAGGCGTACATGCAGGCGTTTGTGAATCATGCAGCAACGTCGGGGGGAGACGTGGGGGCGTATAGATCGCGCAAGCAAGTGGCGGGGGGGGCCCGGCTCTGTGTGTACGCTGTGCATGTGCCATGCGTGGTGGCCGTGGTGCATGAGTGAGCTGAGGAAGCATTGCCCTGTGACCGTGGTGTGTTACCACTTGTACTGCCCGCGCGCTTCTGAACCGCTTGCGTATTGCTGGCTACCACTGCTGCGTGCTGTGCGGCCTAATCAGGTGATTGAAGAGATCATGCGCCGACCCAGCTACAGCAGCAGCAGCAGCAGCAGCGGGACCACTCCCACAGCCATCCTGGCTGAGGCCACACTGCTGCGCGCAGCGCGGGCCGCAGCGCAGTCATGCCGATCGCCACCGCTTCACGGTTGCCAGGCGATGCGTGCTGCAGCGTCCGCGTCAACACCATCAACACCTCAGTCATGGCAAAGCTTGCACCTTCAGCCTTTGTATGATGATGGCAGCAGCGGTGGCAGCAGCAGTCATGCACTGCTCACACCCTCCTGGTCAGCAGCAGCCGGCGCTGGGCCCTGCGGGGCACGCCTCCTGCTGCAGCCGCCCGGGCGGCGGCCCCAAGTGGCGGTGGTGGGTGATGCCAACCTGGACCACCCGCCCGGCGACCCGCGCAGGGTGGCGCAGTGCGAGGAGAAGAAGCGCCTCGCCCAGGAGGTGTGTTCAAGTATTTTGCGTCCCGTTTGGCCATGCATTGTGCTTTCCGTGGGGCCGTGCAGTGTGCTTATGTGTGTGTGTGTGCGTATGCATGTATGTGTCATCATGTGGTGGGTGCGCTTGCGTGTCTCGTGTTGCGTGCGGCGGCATATGCTCAACTGAGTGCCCAGCCTGCGCGCAAGCTTCCCACGTTGGTGGTAGTGGTAGACTGATAGCATCATGTTTGAGCCGAGCCTGGCTCGGAGGATCCACCAGGTCACTGCGAGCTGGCGGGCATGTCGGTGTATGTACGGTCCCGCACAGCTCAGTTGTTGCTTGCTCATTCGTTGAGCAACGCTGGTGCTGCTGCTGACATTTGATGTGTCTCACGTGTGCAATTGATGTGTCATACCGTATGTGGTCAGGTGGGGCGTCTGCTGGTGGAGGCGGGCTGCCGGGTGGTGACGGGTGGCCTGGGCGGGGTGATGGAGTACGCCATGCGGGGGGCGCGTGGCGCGCTGACCTCCACGCCTGGAGGGGGCGACACGCTGGCGCTGCTGCCAGGCGCTGACCCCGCACGCGCTGGCGCACATGCCTGTGACGGCTGGATCGTGGCGACAGGTGAGAGCGCCAGCCATCCACCCTAGCCGGGCTGTCACGGGGGGCAAGAGCGCTCCGGCTGTCTCCCTGACCGGAGCCTCCTCATCGCTGAACTGCTGCGTGTTTACCGGTAGCGCTCCTTGTTGTGAGACCAACATTCCGGGCAGAGGGGGGGTGGACATGCTTGTTTGACATGCAGTCACGAGGCGCCCAAACATGTTTGTTCTATGTCATTTGCGTTGCTCATGGCGTGCACCGCTGTGAGCTGCATGCCGTGCTGCACACATGTCAATGTGATGTGATGTATGTGATGTTAAGTTGGGAGGGAAAGCCACGCGCCCCTGGCATGCAGAGGCACGTGGCGTGCACCGTGAGCGGAAAGCCCCCACCGCTGCTATGCCTCAGCAGTGTGCAGTGCTGGTCCCTCATCACACGTCAATGTTAGCCTCCAGCATTGTGCTGCTTTCCTTGTTCACGCACGACGCAGGCTTGGGCGAGGCACGCAACGCGCTGGTGGCTGGTGCCGCGGACGCCATGATAGTGGTTGGCGGGTGTGCCGGGACGGTGTCAGAGGTGGCGCTGGCGTGGCTAGGCAGGTGGGAGCGCAGGCGCGGCCTCAGGCCCTGTGCGCCTCCACCTGCACCTGTGTGGCGCTGCGCTGACTCATCGTGCCTGTCACTGTCGCTCTTAGCCTGCCAGAGGTGTGTGTACTCACATGTACACTCATATACGCACATACACACAGGTCAGTCGCTATCCTTACGCCTGTGCACACTGCACGGGCCCGCGGGAATCACACTGTATGGCCCCACGGGAATACACACTTCAACACGCAGATCAGGGCTTACTGCAGCCACAGTCTGAATCCGTTGGACCGTCGTTTGCTTGCGGCAGCCGCCAGACCAGCCCAGACACCTCGCCATCGTCAGATGCAGCCACCATCCATAAGCAAATGCACACTGCATGGCCCCACAGGAGCCTTGACTTGCCACGCCGATACATGCAACCTCCACCACCACCAGCAAGCCGTTGCTGCCACCATCGAAATGCCATTAGCGACGTGTGTGCATGTGTGCCCTCCCGTCTGTGCAGGCGGTGCTCACCCATTGTGGTGCTGACCAGCGTGTGGGGCTTGGCGCTGCAGTTTGTGGGCCAGCGCCTGGACTCGCGGCGGGGTGTGGGCGGGGCCGAGCGGCTGCCTGTGCTGGGCGCTGCCAGCGCGGCGGAGGCTGTGAGGCTGGTGGTGGCGCACCTGCTGGCGCAGCAGCAGCATGGCGGCGCAGCTGGAGGCTACCGCTCATCTAACGGCATGGGTGCTGGGCATGTTTAATTGACTTGGCATGCGGTGGTGGCCTCGCCGGCCATTATATGCGCCGCTGGGCATCTATCGGATTGGTGCGCAGTGGTTGGTTCGTCTCTCCTGTGCTGGCCTTGCACACACGCCTTACTGCTTACCTCTTGAGTTGCTAGTGAGCGGCAGCAGCAGCGGCAGGCCACCGTAGCAGCGCACGCTGCATGCGCTGTGTGCTGGTTGGCGCGTCAAAGGGTTTGCGCACATCATCAACCTCCTGCATGTACTGCGTTGTGACCAGGTTGAACACGGTACGGTTAGGCAGCAGAACCGGCTGATTGTCAACGGAAGACACACTGTACCTCCTCCAGTCGTTTCTTGGCAGTTGTGGAACGTGCGTGGCGGCCCTTCCTTGTGAGGTCTCTTTTGCACCTGGCTTTGTTTGAGTGCATATGGCTTGCACGGAGTCGCGCTGTGCCTCGGGTACCGACCGCTGTAAAGCACGTGTGCCCTGTGCGTTGGCCGGAGAGGCGTGCAGCAGAGGTTAATCACCTTCGCGCACACAGACACCCGCCCGCCTGATACTCTCCCCTCCTTGACGCCGGCACTGACACCATACAGCTGGTGCAGCCACAGCACAGGGTGCACGGGGAGACCGGAAGAATGCACAGGCTGCCTTGTCAATCAAGGATGGCAGCCGTGATCCCAAGGATGCTAGGCTGTAGCACGTTTGACATGTGGATGCATTTTGAAGGCGCGCCCGCGCGGTGGGCCGCGCCAGTTGGCTTGCGGGCTGAGCGCGCCTACCTCTGGCCGGCTGCTGCCTGTTGCCAGGTGGAGGTAGGCACGCGGAGCACACAAGGATGCACGCAGAGCGCGGTACCTGATTCAAGGCCTGGTGTAGGCAGCCATTGCAGGACTGCATCCCAGGCAGCCTTGTCCAATAGGGATCAGTCAACTTCGGCCGTGGACTGGAGTCCTACCAGCGCCACCCAGCTCAAGTGCTACAACGCGTGCCGTCGCTCGAGCGAGCGACTTTGTGCAGAAGCCCTAGCGTGTTAGCTGCCTTGCTTAGTATCCAGGTGACTTGCAGGCATAGGTGCAGGCCCCGCGGTGTATCACAGGTGCTGGTACGAGTGGACTGGTCGCGTCCAATCTGCCGTTCATTGTAACGGCGCGCTCAGCCACTTGAGCTGCTGAGTCATACGGGCTTGCGCAAAGCCTCACCTAACAGGTTCCTATGCTAGTGCTGCTTGTTTTACGATTGCTGTCAAAGTCCACTAGTAGTTCAAACCACGAACGCGTTGACCAGCTATGCACTTTTGGCAGCAGCTCACAGCCTTGGGCTGACCAAGGCTGAGGACCTCATATTAAACGAACGTTCGCCTGGCCGGATATCAGAGCAACCTGGGTGCAATGACAGCTATTGACGGAGTGAGCACTAGGAGTATCACTCCGCTTACAGTCTCTGTCACAGCTTGGTGCACGGCCGTGCCAACGCTCGCGCGCGATCGCGCCAGCAATGCCTGGCAGCGCTCACGAGCTGCTCTGCCTTCCCTAGGTGGGTACCACTGCAGCTGACGAACTGGTGGCGTCAACCTCAGCCGCCTGTACCACTGCTTTGGACCAGTCACCTCCGTGTCGGCTGGGCCGTTGCGTTTCACGCTCATGGCGGCATTGGCGGGCGTCAGCCGCCACCTGCCATGGTTGTCGACCATGAAAGTTGGCGATGGGTGAGGTGACACTGCTCCCCAAAACAGTGGTTCATATGGAGCTGCTGGTTGCTGCCTACACAAGCTGGAGGACGCCCATAAAACTTCAAGTTTTGCAGGCGCCTTACGAACTTCTGAGTCGTGTCGTCCAAGTGCTCAGCTGAGGCCAACTGAACGCTCTGAAAACGCTGGAGGACGCCGCCGTTGATTGAAACTTCGATTGATATCAGGTGCGACGAACTTCATGTTGCTGGGCGTGAACAACCAGTTGAGGCCTACGTCAAGTTTGTCACTCCCCGCACATGGTGGGCGCCTCAGTTGGCATAGGTTGACCTCTTTATGTCTCAGCGCTTGTTCCGTCAAACGCGCCGCCCTCACGTATGTCAGCGTATATGGCTGCAAGCAGCTCGTCTGAGGCGCAGCGATGGGTTGGAAACGTAGTGGGGAGGAGTTCGGTGAGGATGTTGGTCCACCTCTGATGATGAGCCAACCGGGGAGCAATGGTTGGGTGGGTGATTTAGTGGAATTGCTGGAAGTGAGCATGAGCAAACTCCTGTGCTTAAGACACTCCCAAGAGGCCTGATCATCATAGGCTCTGAAGCACTTTCGGTCATACCTAAACACAGCTGTAGTCGCCAGCGCAGAAATGCAGCCACACTCACGCTTGCTACTGCCGAGGCATGCCACCGTGAGCACGGTGGTGTCGCTGCTACTGCTGGGCCTTACGCCCATAGCCTGGGGCCTGGACCCCAAGTCACCTTACTACCAAGAGTTTGTCAATGTGCTGGAAGCCAACGCTGGCTTGTACAAGGACCCCGTCAAAGCGGAACGCTACTCCAAGACCGTGTTGATGGCGTCAGCTAACTTTGGTGAGCAGCTCCCAGTGGTGAAGCGATGGCGTGCGATCGCAAGCACTGTTGGAGGAGCATTTGTCGTGCTAGACGCTCCATCTGTGCTAATGCCAACACAGATAGGCCCTTCGCATGGCAATATTCCAATGCCGGGGAACCTGTCTTTGCTTCCCAGGACTTGAAGACTCGCAGATAAGCCTATGTGTTAACCTGAGCACTGGTGCTGTATTGTGTGTGCAGGGTACCTGGACTTCATCCTCAACTGGGTGTGCCACGTGGACCGCCTGGGCCTGAAGTACGTGGTTGCGGCACAAGACGAGCCTGCTGCAGTGGCCCTCAAGCAGCTTGGTATCCCTGTGATAGAAGGACCAAAGCTTGGCATTGCATCAGGGACAACCGCGGCTGCCTGGGATAACGCCTTCCGGCTCGTTGTCAGGAACAAGCTGCGCTCCGTGCTGAGTGTAATGGATGCTGGGTACAACGTTATCTTTTCAGGTGGGTCTCACTCAAGCGTTTCAGAGCTTACATTCCAGTATTCCTTGCTGCACAGAGGCCTGTTTGAGAGCTTCATACTCTACCTCTGGGCTGTGTCTGACCCTCCTGTGCCGCGGCACGCACTGTGCGGCAGCCGACGGTGGGCACATGGTGCTGACAACTGGACCCATACTGCTGCCACCTCTACTATTGCGTTGCAGACGTTGACATCATTTTCGCACAGGACCCTGTGCCTCACTTTAAAATGGACGTGGACCTGGAGTTCCAGTGGGCGTGAGTAGTGCGGTAGTTGCTGGCATGGTCACGATCTGTATTCCACTATGTTGTGACATTGTCTGACATATTTGCTATGGTATAAAGCAGTACACAGTGACATATGGCGCACAAACCTCCATCCCAGGGCAGTGGAGTCTCAGCCCTGCCTGTGGTAAACGATGCGGGGTTGTTGGTACTTGCAGGCACTCACGCTCAACAGACCCAGAGCCAGAGGATGAAGGCCTGCGTCCTGACGGAAGCACGCTCATCAACACTGGGTTCTACTTTGTCAGGAACTCCCCAGCAGGCATCAAGTACGTCAGGGACATGGAGGCTGAGATGATTGCCGACCCTGCCATCGGTTCAGACGTGGCGGGAATGAAGGTCCTCAGGCGTATGCACGCGGAGCAAACGATGACCTACTACCGACTGGTGGAGCAGGGGCCACTGCCCCAGAGCAGCGGCGGCGCCAACCCGGCGGCATCCAGCCCTAGCACCGCGCTGTCTGTGCGCAAGTTGGACCCTCTTGAGTTCCCCCAGGCAAGTCGATTTCCACCGGGTAGTAGCACGGCTGTTGATGCCACTGTGCACATCGGTGTTGGTTGATAGCCTGTACATAGGCAGCAGTGGATGAACTCGCAATGCACTTGTGTTTGGTGTCACGATCCATGTGAACTACTGGCAGGCCTTCATTTGGGCTTGCGAGAGGTCGAGAGTCAGCTGATGAAGGAATTGAGAATGCTTGGCTGAGCTTTAGCTGTGGCTTTGCCTGCACTTGATGTCAAACATTGGCCGGTGCCCCGCCGTGTTGTATGGGCACAACCCTTGTGAAAGTGTGAGGAAGGCAGCGTGTGCTGCCAGAGTGGCAAACTTGCTGCTTCGAAAGGGACTCGTGCCAGAGTTGCATATAACACGACAGGCACCAGTGATGTGTTTGCCAATTGTTGCCAACCAGCTGGTTGATGTAAATTGCTGCTACTGCAGGGCTACTCGTATTTCCTGGAGGGCCGTGATGAGGTGAGCAAGGTGCCTAGTGGCAAGTGGTGGTCTTATGGTGTGCAAACTAGCGTGCAGTTTTGCGATGATGGGTTGCCCCAGGATGCCCTTGCCTTGCAGGCTGGCGCCCGAACCACGTGTGGTGTGTGTGTGTGTGGTCAGCAAGCGCTGTAGTGCACGAGCATAGTTCTTATGGTGCACATGTGTCCTGTTCCGTGTGGCCTGTGTTTCACGACCTCTTGAGGGTGTGGAACCAACAGTCCTGCTGCTTGTTCGTCCGACGTTTGCTCAACGCGTGGCACACCCTGAAACCCTTGTTCTTCGCAGTACTTGGCGCTTCTGAAGGAGAGGGGGCTGGAGACCGTGGCGGTGCACGCGACCTTCATGATGGGCAAGTCCAAGAAGATGGACGCGTTGAAGGCACACAACCTGTGGGACTCGCAGTGCATCGACTCGCGCCGCCGCGCCAACCGCCACCTCTCAGCGCGCCTGATGCGCCTGCGCCATCGAATGCTGCTGGCAGTGCCATCCGGCCATGCCCTAGACCGTAAGGTGGCTTAGCTCAGCAGGTGCTGGAATGCTGTCGGCGCGTCACCACCAGCTTTGTGCGTGCCCCAGGCAGCACGTCTGCGCTGGGGATAACGCTGCTTCTAGGGTTAGGTCCTGCTTGTTGATTTGGGCTGTGAAATAGCTCATGCACATGTACACAGCTGCTTGGGTGGCGATGCCTGCTGGGGTTTAATTGGCTCGAGCAACAGCGCACATAGACAGCTTTCTGTGGATGCTGCAGCAGCGACGCCACACACACACACACACACACACACTACTTGTACCAAAGCACCATGAGGGTGCATGCAAGCTAGGCTGGGTGTACTGCCTGTAGATCCACAGTGTAGATCTTGTACTGGCGATGCATGGCGGCCTTTAGGCAAGGATTGCAGTACATGGCATCTAACAGAGCGAGAGGTAGAGTAGTGCGAGCAGAACAAACGTGTGCCATGACAGATTTAACGAGGTGGGTCGTTATGGCTCCAATCAAGCGGTCCACAAACCTCAGACTCGGTAGCAGTGTCAGTGACGGGGAGGGCCGGTCATTTCCGCCTGCGCTGTATCCACAAATCGTCGCATGCCGTTGAGACCGCACGTGTGCACTCACATGGCCAATACATTCATCACCCTTTTACTTTGGTGTGTGTGTATATGCGAGTGTGCTGGGCTGCTGCGGGCTGCAGGCGCCCTGCTTGGGTATGCAGGGCCAAGTGCATCCTTGGTGATGCACTTGCCCTTTTCCCCTCCCCATCCTTGACTTGCGGCCCACTGCATGAACCCAATGAATCATGGCGATGACCTGCAAGTGTTTTTCGTTTTCACCTGGCACGGACCGATCCCCCCTCGGAGTGCTGCTGAGCTTGACAGCCTGTTGGGCATGGGCGAGCACGCCAAGCAGCAGCGCTACCTGCCTAGCGCCTAGCCACCCACCTACTTACCCACCGCCAGGCATATGTCCTTTGCGCAGTGGAACGCTGTGCTTGGGGGACGTTGATGGCAGTTGATGGGCCGTCAATGGATCGCCCTCCCGCTCCGGCCCTTTCACTTGCGCCCCCCCCCCCGCCCAACTTGGCACACTGCTTTGCTCTGCCACTTAGGTGACATCAGCATGTGCTTTCTGACAGCGTGGCATGCAAGTGTACTGTACCGAGGTGGTTGCCTGAATCCCCAACATGCTTGCTTGCTCAATCGTTGCATGTTTGCCTGGGCGGGCCCTTCCTTCCTTTGCTGCTGTTGCTGGTAGCACCAACAATGGCTCTACTCTCAGCCCCCCCCCCCCCCCCCCCCCCCCCCCCCCCC
>BDDA01000756.1:0-12547 GCA_001662385.1 Chlamydomonas asymmetrica
TAGCTTGGCGACCCCCTTCTGCTTGCCTGGTCCCCATCTGGGGGGAGCATGGGCCGTGTGGCCAACACGCTCCTGATGTAACATAACATAACATAACATATAACAACTTGCATACGCCAAAGACCAAAACAGGAATAGGGCAGCGGGACACCGGGTTGCTACAACGGGCAAGCATGGTAGGCGGTATGTACGGAGGTGGATGCAGTACGTGCGTGATCCGCACTAACGTGACCATTTGACCATGCATGGTGCTGGCCGCGTGTCGACAGACTGGTTGAGCGCATGCTGTGTGTGCAGAACGTGGATGCATGCAGATGTGTACAGGTGGAGCAGGCGGATCAACAGCAACAGCAGCAGGTGTGCGTGCTTGGTGCACATTACAGCTGGCGGATGGGCCGCTCCCGCATGCGCAAGGACACTGCAGGGCCCTCAGGGCTCTCATGCCCGGGCAGCCTGCCACAGCTAACAAAAGCAGGTCAAAGTAAAAAAAGGGACCCATAAGGTGCAAGGAAGCCTAAGGTACACTACGGAAAGGCAGGCAAGGCCACCACAAGCAACCACGCCATGGTGCTACACATTACACGCCACAGTCTCAGAAAGGCAAAGCTGCCCTGCACAAGTTCTTGATCGGGGTGGAGCCACCCTTGCCCAATCAACAATCACCACAGGAACAAAATGTATTGCATACAACCCCAAGTAGGAGGAGCTACGTGGCACCCTTTAACGCGGTCCGGAGGCACAGGGGAAGTGGCCACAGGGGGCCGTGATAAACACAGCGGGATCTACCTAATGCATGTACATACAGCAGTGCGGGCATATATGCTGGAAATGAAGGGCAGCCTACAGGGTTGACCGAAGGGGGCGCTGGGAGCCAGTTAGGCAATGTAACGGGGGACTACACAAAGGCAGGGCCCACGCGCAGCGCATAGGCGAGCGACTCAAACCAGTTGAGGTCGTGCGGAAAGTTGAGGTCGTGCGGACAAGAGACTACTGTTAGCAGGATAGTTGTGGGGGCGAGGCGAGGCGAGCAAGGCGAGGCATGAGCCGCGCGGCATATGGCCCACATGCTGGCACCACGTCAGGGCCAGGCGCAACCGGATGCACCGTAAGCAGTTAGCGGAAGCTGCCAAGTACTAGCCATGGCTATTGGCTCGGTAGACCGGCCCACCTAGCAGTAATGTTACAGGCAAGGCAACTACACCACCAGCACACACACTCACACGATGATTGTTTCACAGAATCGAGTTGCACTATCTATGATGATGGCATGACGCAATTGGCACAAAGGCCAGGAGGCATGCAGCGAACAAGCCTCGCAGCGTGCTGCTGCACTCGCAGCACCTTTGCGCAGCTAGCAAACACTACCATGTGCAGCGCGTGCTGCCACGCCTGCCCTAGCGCCCGACAGGGGCGCTGCATTAACAGCTAGAGGTTGCAAGCAATCGCTGGCATGACGCAAGGGAACAGCAGGGCTGCAAAGTCTAGAAATAAGACGATTTAAGACTTGGAAGTTTCATACTAAATCAGGGGCTGATTGGTACCAATACGGGCCGTAATTGCTGCAATGTAGCGTGGGTAAGGTGGGACAGCCGGCCTGCTTAGGGGAGAGGGACGCTAGGGTGCAACGGCGCGCCCGTGCTTGTAATATGCTGTTGGCACGCAAAGGCGCGGCACTGCTTCTAAATTGATGCAGTTTTGAAACTGCGCGGCCCACTAATGCTGTGGTAGAGGCAAAATGCGTACGTCGAAATGTAATCCAAAGGGGGCACAGCAGCATGCATGCACGTAGGGGGCGTGTCCTCAACGACCCTCAATGGCTGCAATGTGCACCATACGGACCGTATGCCATGCATGCATGTTGCCGCGCCCCGCTTGCTCAAGCACAACACCAGCAGGCCAGCACGCATCCGCATCAGCAGGTGTGTTCCTGGCCCTTTCACAGTAAAGCCGTGCTGGGCCATGTCGCCACACATGGCCGCTACAATAGGACTAGGAAGCTTGCATTGTGAGCCAGTGAGTGATGATAAAGGCAGGCAGGAATAGTGACCGCATCCTACCTCAGCATAATCCCCCCTGCTGTTCCTTCACGCTCCCGGCTGTGACCACAACAGCCACCTGTCCACCTTGAGCATTCACCCCTAGTCGCGTGCGCTGATGCGCACCTCAGCATGTAAAGGGCAATCCGAGTCCACACAGGACACACGCCACCTACATGCGTTCCCAGCATAAGCCATCCCTTGATGCCAAAACGTCATGCTGCGTTGGTCGCGTCTCAATCCCGTGATCGGCTAGCTTTAGCACCCTTTGCGGCGCAGCGACCGTAGCGAACAGGACTTCTCCCACGAGCGAGGCCATACGCCAAGCCATCAACAAGCGTGGGGCGGAAGCTAAAGCAGCTCAGTGACACCTGTGTGACCCAGACGGAGGAGCCTGCGGGCCACAGCAGGACTGAAACCAGATCAGCCAATCAGCACGGGCATGCCAAACTGAAAGGCTGCCTCATGACTCAATTTCAACAAAAATACAAGATAATGCATGTATCATGAATATCATTACGAATAAACATGGTAACACCACAAGCTCATAGCCGACATGCATATGCACGGCAGGCATCCTCTGCCTTTGCGCTTCAGGCCATAGGCAACTTCACGTCCGTAGCACAATTACTTCAAAGGAATGGACCGTCACATTGACGAGGCCATTGGAATGACAAGCGCGCATACATCAACACACACAGCCTGCGCACGGGGTGGCATACAAGCTGGACGCCAGGCTCAAGTCAAGCCGACAGGTTCACATGCCCGAGTTGATAAGCATCACGCAATGAAAGCTGTGTGCATTGCAGACCCGCACATGCTGCCGCCTGACATCGTTCTTCACCAGCTGTGCTGCAGCATCTGCGCGGACGGCACCGCAGGCGTGGGCGGACGTGAGCCGGCTTGCCCAAACCTCAATGGGGGCACGATGCGCCCCTGCATGTGTGCAGATGCCTGCTGGTTAGCCTGCGGCAGCATCACCATGCCACCAGCATAGGGCGATGCAGGCATGGTGGCCTTGTAGAAACCTCCAACGTATGCCTTGGGCGTAGGCTGCACAGGCGGCCTCTTGGGATACTGCAGGGGCAGTACAGCGTTGAAGCGCTGCTGGGTGCCGTACACTTCGGTGCACTGCACGGGAGCAGCAGTAGCAGCAGCAGTAGCAGCGAATGCACTGATGCACACTGCTGGGTACGACAGAGCTGCTGCAGGTTGCGCTTGAAAGCCGTCCACGCCCAAGCCAGATCCTTGGCGGCCGTCCTGGGTGTATTGGCCGGCCAGGTTGGCTGGCAGCGGTGCAACAGGCCATGCAGGAGGGGCGGATGCTTCGGCGTAGCCGGCAGTGGGTAGCACATCCCAGCCGAAGCCAGGGGCGGGGGGTGCGTTGGGGTACGCCTCCGCCGAGCAGGTTGTGACCCATGGCGTGTCACGCGCTGGGGCGCCGCCAAACACCAGGTCGCTCTGCAGGGCAAGCAAGCACAGACAGCGCACAAAGGCTCAAAGGGTGCCATGTCTACGATTCAGGCAGGGCATGGCTTGTTGAGAGCACCTAGTTGCGTAAAGCAGTGTTAGCACTCTGGCGGAAGGCCAACTCAGATGTGAATGCAACAACAGCAGTGCACTGCAGCTAGGCGCACCAGCATGGCTGTCAGAAAAAGGCGCCCGTAGGACCATAGAGGTGTACTGCTAGGTGTACTGCATGGTGTACTGCTCAGGTGTGCTGGTATTCACTGCTTGCCCAGTACACTCACCAGGGAGTGTGCGGATGCACGCATCATGGCCATGGCGGCACGCCGGGATGTTCCCCGCACAGGCCTGGACCTGCACTGGGCTCGCAGGTTAGCGCTGCCCCACGCGCTGCTGCTGCTGCCACAGCCACCGGTCCTGCCGCCAAACCCGTCTCCGCTTCCTCCACCACCACCACCACCCCCGCCGTCACCACCAAAGCCGCCGCCATTGTCGCCACCGTCAAACCCGTCAATGTTGCGTTGGTGGACTGGAGTGGCATTGTCGCTTGAGCTGTTGCCATCAGCAGCAGAAGCGCCAGCCTGGCGGCCCCCACCAGTGCTGTTCTGGCCAGCCGGGCGGCTGACAGCCGCTCCTGCCGCGCCTGCCACAGCTACAGGGGAGGTGGGCTGATGCGAAGCCGCCAGCTCTAACATGTCCATCCCCATAATCACATCCTCGTCCAAATCATCGGCAGCTCGCACTGGTGTTGTGTTCGTACGCGCCATGTTCGTGCTCTGGCCATGTGCTGTCGAAACACGACGCTGAAAGGGGGAAGGGCAGAGCGGTGCTTCTGGGCGCGTGGACGGGACAGCGGGCTGCTTGTGGTGGGCGGTGGCGCAAGCAGCATCAGGGCCTGAGGCGGGCCGGGTGATGCCCAGTGTGCTCGCAAAGCGGCGCAGCTCGTCATTGTTTGAGCTGCTGCAGCGGCGCTTGTGTGAAGGCAGCGGCTTCATCTCCGCAGCTGTGGACTCCTGCGGCGGCAGCTGCCGTGCGGAGGCAGCAGAGGGTGCGGGTACCGCTCGTGAGGCCGCACAGCCCTCCCTGTCCACCATTTGCACATCAGGCAACACGGTCCGCTTGTCAGGCTGTGGTACTGATGAATTTGCAGTTTTGGATGCTGCTGCTGCCTCAGGTGACGTCCCCATGCCGATGGCGGCGCTGGCCTGTGAGCATGCAGACACGGCCCTCTCTGCTGCGTCCAAGCCTGTGCAGGCCTTGTGGGTCGGGCTGCCTGAGTGTGCAGGATTGTCATGCGCCACCAAAACAGGCATGGAGGGCACGCATGCGCGCGCATCGCTGCCGCTGGATGTGACGGGGCTGCGGTGCCCCGTTGAGCCGCCGGCAGCATCAGCTGCTTTACCCTGTGGGCTGGCCTCCATGCAGGTGGCATCAGCAGCTGCATCCACTGGCTGAAGTGGCGGAGGGCTACCGGCAGGCTCCTGGTCTGGGAGGTTGACTGTCTTGGGAGTGTCGGCGAACAGGTCAGCCATGAAGGACTTGTCACACGCATCAGACAGCCCTGCAGTGTCCATGTCGATCTGACTGTCCCAGCTGAACTCAGAGCCACCAGAGCTGCCATCGCTAGGACTCAGCATGTGGTTGTGTTGACCAGCAGCATCGGCAGCATCGGCAGCATCGGCACCATCGGCAGCATCGGCAGCAGCGTCCGGGGCACCGTCAGAGCTGGTAGGCTTTGCTGCAGGCTTGCCAGGCTGGGCTGCGGTTGGGGGTGCCGATGTGCCGTTTGGAGCATCGCAAACCACAACTGCATGCTGCATGGCAGCAGCAGGTGCGGCTGCTGGCTGCAGTGTATTGCTGCCTTGCGGTGCCATGGCAGCTGCAGGCCTTTCCCCACCCTGCTGCTGCTGCTGCTGCTGCTGCTGCTGCTGCTGCTGCTGCTGGTCGTTCCGGCGGTGCTGTGGCCTCAGCGCCAGGTCCTGGTGGCGTGATGCAATACCAGTCTCAGGGTAGAGGTGGTGCACAACCACTGCCGGCGAGGCCGGGAGCGCAGGACTTGCAAGCAGCTGGGAGGACTTGGTCCGCACACCAAGCTCAGTACGCTCGACCGCACCGATGCATGCACTGCTGCCGCTGCAGCCAGAATGCACTGACATAAAGGATCCTGCGCTGTTGTCACGTGAGACGGCCTTGTGGTGCTTTCCGCGGCTCAGGCTTGTAGTGCCAGCAGAGGGCACCGCAAAGCCACCGTTGCCCTTGCCGCCACCACCGTCGCCGCCGCCGCCGGCCGTGGCGCTGGCGCGAGTGGCAGCAGATGGCGGCGCCTGCCCGTCGATGGTGATGCCCAGCCAGCGGCTGACCTTGCGTACAATATCACCCTCGCGGGCTGCTTCCATGCCTGCACAATGGACGACCGGCGCATCATCATCAACACAAGCCAATGCAGGGCATGGAAACAAGCAATGCAGCAACGCCACGGCAAGCGCACTGCGGTGGTGCATACATACCTCGTGCAGTGCGTGTGTCATGTGCATCAGGCATGTCTGCATGCCGCTCCCTATGCTCCTCATGCTGAGCCAGATCTGCGTTGCCCCCCTGCGTCTGCTGCTTGTACTGCTCGTCAGGGTACTCTGCCTGATACAGCTGGTAATTCTGCTGCTGCTGCTGCTCGTACTGTTGGTACTGCTTCTGCGCGTACTGCTGCTTGGCAGCTGCTGCTTGGCTGCGGTACGTGTCCATCTCATCAGGGCCGTCAAAGTACCCCACCCTCCCATCAGGTGCGGTGTAGCGGGGCCCTCCCGGCCAGCAGTTCAGGTTGTGGCTGACCACACTGCCGCCTGCCCTGGCCCCGTCAGCACGCTGCAGTGGGTGTTGGCCGGGATGCATGGCGAAGGGAGGCGAGGAGGAGGAGGAGGATGCTGAAAGGCGGTGTGGGCGCTGCATGCCGCTGCTGCTGATCCTGTCAAGCAGGTTGCCTCCATTGCCACTGCCTGCTGAAACCAGCAGGGATGACGTCAGGGAGGGTGCCTGGCGGTGGGGGGATACCAGCTGCCTGCTGCTGCTTGCACCCGCCAGTGAAGCACCTGGGTAGGGCGCCTGCGCCTGCTGGCGGCTGTGCAGCTGCCGGGTGCTCCACCTGCATTGGTCAGTTGCAGGCCCAACACTTGAACAATCAGTGGCTGTCATCAAGCTTTGTTTTAGTTATTTGTCGACTAGATGCTGATAAAGGGCTGGTAGGAATGCCCACACCACATTGGTAGGGTAACTGCAATCACTCTGGATTGCTGGTTGTACAACAAAACTTGTGCACCACCTTCCGCATGCACACACAATTGCAAAGCATCTGTGTACTGGGTGTACCAGGTGAGCACTCACGTGGATGAGGCAGCACGCATGCCGCCCTGCATGGCAGTGTATGGCTGCTGCTGCCGCGGCTGCTGACCCTGCGTGCCGTTAGGCATCATGGCAGCTGCCTGCATGCCCCTGTAGCCCCCACCATCCCCCGGCATGCCTCCGTATTGCTGCTGCTGCGTGCTGCTGCCTGGCCTTAGGCCCCACTGCGGCAGCGGAGAAGACTGCCTGCCCTGTGTGAGGTCAGCAGCTTCAGTGGGTGCACTGCCATCATGGCCAGTGTCGTTGCTGCCATGCCCGCTTCGCTTGCGTTGCGGGCTCTCACTTCTCTCACTGCTGCTGCCGCGTGCACGGCGCTGGCCGCAGCCGCCAGCGGCTGCGCCGTCAGGCGCTCTGCTCCGCCCAGCCGCTGCGGTTGACGCGGCTGCTGCAGCCTCAGCAGCGGCTGCACGCGACTGCGCCCTGAGGCATGCCAGAACGTCCTCCTTTGACATCTGGACAGCGTAGAGGGAATGCGTGAGTAATTGAGTACGCATGCAAACTGTCAGTTGGCAGACAGTAAGAATTAACAGCAGGCAGCATCAAATCTAAATGCTGTAAGACACGCACATGCCATGCATACCATGCATGTGACCGTGACGTGGGTCACATCGCGTGCTGACTCACCGCCGCCAGGTGTTGCAGCTCCTGCGTGTAGTTGGAGACGTCAAAGTTGGTCTGGGCGCGTGGGCCCCGGCACCGCACCACTGCGCGTGTGTCAGTTGAGTGGCGTCAGGCACAACCAGGACACACACAACACAAATCACAGGTCGGAAGCAGCAACAGCAGCGAACAACGGGCGGCTGGCGCTAGAGGCGAAAGGAAGAGCGAGGGCACCGAGCGCGGGACAGAGGCATCTTGGCACCCGAGCGAAGCAGGGGGAGCGTGAGGCAGGGGGACCATTCCATACGTGAGCGCATATGAGCGAGCAGGCCGGATGAGCGGTTGGCTCGACGGGGCACAGCGTGTGCACATCAAATCCCGCGTGGCAGAACGAACGGCACCGACGGGGGTTCACACACGGAGGACGGGAGTGAGGTTACGATGAGGCGTGCTCAAACCAAGGCTCCTTTGCCATGTCCAAGACACTTTTGTTGTTTGGGACACTGCACGGTCCCAGAACAGTCGCGCTTAGGATGTGCGCGGGCGTTCACACTTTGTCACACAGTCGTATAGGCTGAGGCGTAGTACGCACGTTTGGCGTGCGTGTGAGTGTTGGACATATCATATGCCCACACACACCTGAAGAGTGTCCCGTCGGGTATGCATGGCTGTATGTACCATTGTACCGTATGTGCGCAGACCACTAACGCCGCGCACATGTGCGAGCTGTTGCAGTACGGAAACTTCCTGTCTGCTGTACCGGATGAGGGCAGGATAAGGCAGGTGGCGTAGACGGTGACTATGGTGACCACCAAGCGACGTGCTACCATATGCATGTACGTTGAGGACGCTGTTGATTACAGGGCATGCTTGGACGTGGCGCGATGCGCCATTACGTTGACCGCTTGGTGAATGTGACATGATCAGCCACTTTTTTGGTAGGGAACGGCTATAAGCTTTGGAACCGCCAGGAGGTTCCGTTGAAAAAGCAGGCGGCCACTGGACAGGATGGCTTGACCCTATGTGACCCGGAAACTCGGCCGAAACAAGGCCCCTGCTGACGATGACATGAACAAAGTGTCAGGTTACTGCGCAGACACCTTACTACTTCTTCACCTTCGCTTACGGTGTTTATGGCTGACGCACGTGCACGTTCCGCCAGCTGTATGTCACGCCTCCCTTGGGCGTGCAATGGCATTCATTCGGGACATATATCAAGGGATGCACCCTGAAATTGGCGCCTCACGCACGAGGCAATCCCGATACAACATACCTGCCAGGTCGTAGGCCATCGCCGCCTGCCGTTCACTCTCAAACCCGCCCAGGTAGAGCTGCGGGCAGAGGAATACACGTGCAGCGTTCCAAGTGTGTTTTCGAATCTTGCCTTGATGCGTCACAACACGCTGCAACAACTGGATGCAAGCCGTACGTCCTGTGAGGGAGGGAGTCTTGCTGTATTATTATTGCAGCAGCCTGAGTCGTTCCAGGACTCCAGGCGTGCCTTGGAGCGCTCGCTCGTAAGCCCCACTCCAGTTCAACAAGCCCGGTACGCACTTGAAAAAGCTGTGAACATGCTTGTGAACAACTGCCGTTGCAGATGTTCGGGAAGCTGAAGTGGCAGTTGATATAATGCACACGGCACAGCAGGCGACACTAAATGCTTACCCGAGCTGCTGGTCGCAGTGTGCCAGCTACATACTTTAACCCAGGCATCCTCTTGCACACGTGTGATATGTGTTAGCACGGTGGTGTGCAGTTCGATGCACACATCAGGCCCGCACCTGTTTGCCGCCCTCCCATATGTGGGCCTCCCAACGCAGAGTGCGGCAATGCTTGGTGACGCCTCTGAAGCCAGAGGTGCTGCTCAGGCCCTTCTTCGCGAGGCCAAAGCGTGCAGAGGCCGCTCGGTCTCGGCCCTTCCAAGGGGATCTGCGGGAGTGCAGGATGAGTTCGCCCGATGCAAGCAAAGCTTCCAACTGAGAGGAGTGTTGGGCAGGTACAAGCATACAGGTATAGACTTGTGAGTACAGGCCTAGTGGCGTTTGCCACGCACAAGCTTGAATGAACGAAGTGACGGGTACGGGTAGTAGGTGTGACAAACACGTCTGAGGTCGTATCCAGCAGACGAAGTGACTGACTGCTAAACAAACTCGGCAAAGGTCATAGCGCCCAACCTAGCCCGAGCTCAGATTTTAAGTGGCGTTTCTTACCCGCACCGCCCTACACCGCGTGCAGGCACCACAACAAGCAAGTGCACGATGAGATGAGTACTGCCAGTGTGACCTGCCTCCACGGCACATGCCCCGTGTGCGAACAGGTACGCACCGTTTCGGCTGAGCCACGCTACTGCAGTTGTTCACGCGAGCCAAGCTGCGCTTGAGCCTTGATGAGCGCTCGAGGCTCAGGCTGAGACTGAACAGCGGGTCGGGCCAGCAGGCTGATGCAGCAACATTCTGGCTAAAAGCGGCATGTCCCTGTTCGCCGGGTCTTGGGTCAGGCTGCCGGGGCTCCATCGCACAGCCGATCTCTGCCAGCTGCCTTCTGGCGCCTTCGGGCTTAGGGAAGATTGCGTTGAGACTGAGTAAGGTGTATGAAGCTTGCTTGATGAGTTCAAGGCTCGCCAAGGTGCGACCTAAACGCTCCGCCTGGGAGGCATTTTTCGCAGTAAAGCTTGCTGTATGTCCGCTTCACAGCGATGCCGATGCTCTGCGCGTATGGTGTTTTGCGGGATCCAAGGTTTTCTGTTTGAAAATGCGCAGGGGTGCCAACTAACACAACATCCCCAAAGGTTCCCGAGTCACATCAAAACCCGGTCCCTGAAATGGGCCCTATGCAGACGAACTCAACTCGAGAGACATGAAGCATATAGGCTTGGCTTCCACTCCACAGCGAGGGCGTTCACGCCAGCTTGCATGTAGCGATGGCATCCAACAGCCCGCCGCGGGTCCCCAACCACCTGTCATTTGGGGCGACGCCAACAACCACACTGGCTTGTATATGTAAGTTTCACTGTCTGTGTATATATGCAGCAGCTTGCCGCGCGCAGGTAAACCAATGCACCACAGCCAGGCGTCGTCCGCCGTACTTCCACCGCATCAATGCTGCGTGCTCTTGCAGAGGCGCTGGCAGCACATCACTCTCAAGGGAACGCACATAACATGATTCGCCAGCAGTTCATCCTTCCTACCTCAGGCCGTTTCTCTGCAGGCATGCCTGGGCTCAACACCATTGCTGACGCACGCTGCAGTGTTCGCAGCACTCAAAGATGTGGCATGAACATGTATACATAGGGAATATATGGTCCAAACAGTGTATGGTTGCACCTGCAGCACGTGTGCCTGCCATTGTAGAAAGTGCAGTGGGGTGCATGCGCTACGCGCGCCGACGGCCCTATGTCCCTGCTTGCCAACAGCTGCACAAGGACCACCGCTCGCCCTTGCAAAATCCGCCTAGCCGTTTGCGCGTTTTTCCTTTGGTAAGTTTACCAGCTTGTGCTCTCAGGGGGCGGGGGAGGGGGGCGCCCACACTGAGGCTTTGGCGCTGACAACCAAGTTTCAACTTGGACACCTCCCAAGCAAGCCGTGATCGGCTGAATCATCAGCTGCAGAGGCCCTGCGAAGATCTGTCCTGCAGCCACTCTTGCACTCGCTGCTCACTTGCAAGATGCAGGTCTCGTTCGGGCGCAGAATCTGTCAGGACGTTGCTTCCAACAAACATTCGCCTAAGAGCACAACACCTAAGAGCGTAAACAGACACTGCCATACCTTCAAGCGTACTGGCCGCGTCTCGTGTCCATGCTGTTCGCATCCCTGTGGCCGTGCTTGAGCGCTGCGCAGGGCGCTGCCTTTGGGTTCACCCCCTACAAGCACCCAGGGTTATTCGGACGCCGCAACCAAAAACTGGGTTGTACTTGCTGCAATCCATAGGGTGCAGCGAGCGAAATCCACTGCACCTCGGTCTGGAGCAGTGGTGGGAAGCTGCCAAATGACGTGCGGCTGTTTTTGCGGTGAAGGACCCAGGCCACCAGGTGACGTACGGGGACAGCATGCAGTCCAAGCTCCCTGGGTGAAACGGAACATAGGTGCCACTGTGGTTCTGGAGCTTGGAACGCAGTCTCTGCTTGTCACCACGTGTGCCAGTCACTTTGGGTGCCTTGGTCCTTCACCGAAAAACAGCAGCGTCACTTGGCTTCCCACTTGTGCTAGTTCTGCTTCTGCTTCTGCTTCCCAGTCGTCATCGTCAGACTGGGGTGGGCCTAAACCACGACCATGCATGCAAAGTCGGTTGCACATACTCACAAGAAACAAACGCAATGAACGTGTGCAGTGGGGCATAAAGGAAGTGCTGCACGCCCTGGTGTTTGAATTGTTGTGTGCCTGGAAGGGCACTTATTCAGACCAGGAGGCTGCTTGAGGGAGAGACATTGCATGGCATACATATCCACATCACACTGAATCAATCAATCAAATATCCACATCACACTGAAAGCGCAGAGCGCAAGAGCGCGACCCAGACCAGTATATAGCCAGAGGCTCAGACATCACACTGCCCAAGCGCAGGCCACGCACACACGGGTACAGCATGCAGGCGAGCGCATGCAAGCAAGCGCATACATCAACGAACTGTGTCGCGCAACCCTGCACGATTGCTGGTGGGCTGCACTGAGCCCCTGTGGCCCTGTAGCACGCCTCGTGCCTCTGATGGGTTGGTGAACCTCCTCTGCTCGCAGCCCCTGCTCGCCCTCTGCGCGTGCCGCCATGCAACCGCATGGCCCAGCACCGCACTGATCCCAATCCGCGTGGCCTTGTGGTAATACGGCCGCGTGCGTGCAAGCAACGCCGCCTACTCCGCCACATGCGGCGTTCTCGCGCCTCTCTGCAGCCGGCACTGGCGTCGGCCCCGACAGCACAGCAGCACCAGCCACTCCACGGAAGCCACTACCTAAAGCCACCACTGCTGGCGGGCACCACCAGGCCCCCCAGCGCTGCCCAGCGCTGCGCTGCCCGCGCCCAACACGCCGGCCACACACCGCGCCCCCCCCCCCCCCCCCC
>BDDA01000756.1:19584-56954 GCA_001662385.1 Chlamydomonas asymmetrica
GTAGAAATCACTACCATAAGCCCTCTGCGTTTCCTGCTGCTCAGACATTCATCTGGCTGACAGTTTGAGTGCTACTGGTGCCGCACCCTTTCGCATGCTGCAAGTGGGCAACAGCAGGTGCATACGCCTCATGCAGTGAAACGGGTGCCTACTGCCCCTGACAGCCATCCACGCTTCTGCAACCACGCCCGCCAAAGGCAGGGCGGCTGTGATGAGCGTATTGGGCGGCCAGGTTGGCCGGCGGTGGCGCTACAGGCCAGGCAGGAGAGGTCGGTGCTTCGGCGTAGCCGCTGGCAGTGGGCAGTACATCCCAGCCAAAGCCAAGGGCAGGGGGTGCCCTGCTGTAAGGTTCCTCCGCTGAGCCGCTTGTGCCCCATGGCGTGTCACGCGTTGGGGTGCCGCCAAACACCAGGTCGCTCTGCAGGGGGAAGGCGCAGCACAGACGGCGCACAAATGTCAGCACCCTGGCCAATCGAAAATCCAGCCGGAAATTTACCATCAGCAGAGTTTTTAGCGCGCATCAGCAAGCACTACATACCGTCATGCACATGCAATGGGCATCCAGCGATGCATTATATGCTGGCAGATACGTGTGCAGGAAACTCACCAGGGAGTGTGCGGATGCACGCATCATGGCCATGGCGGCAAGCCGGGATGTTCCCCGCACTGGCCTGGACCTGCACTGGGCTCGCAGGTTAGCGCTGCCCCATGCGCTGCTGCTGCTGCCGCAGCCACTGTTCCTGATAGCCCTGCCTTCACAGTCCCAGCTGCCGCTTCCACCGCCCCCAGCATCACAACCAAAGCCGCCGCCATTGTTGCCATCGTCAATGTTGCGCCTGTGAACCGGAGGGGCATTGTCGCCGGAGCCGTTGCCATCAGCAGCAGTAGCAGCACTAGCAGCACCAGCCTGGCGGCCCCCACCAGTGCTGTTCGGGCCAGCAGGGCGGCTGACACCCGCTCCTGCCAGGCCTATCATCACAGGGGAGGTGGGCTGATGCGAAGCCGCCAGCTCAAACATATCCATCTCCATAATCATATCCTCGTCCAGATCATCGGCAGCCCGAGCTGGTGCGGTGTTCATGCACTCCGTGTTGGCCGGCCACGGGCCATGTGCTGTAGGAACACGAAGCTGAGAGGGGGAGGCGTAGAGCGGGGCTTCTGGGCGCGCGGGCAGGTGGGAGGAGGTAAAGGCATGACCAGCGGGCTGCTTGTGGTGGGCGATGGCACCAGCAGCGCCAGTGCCTGAGGCGGGCCGGGTGATGCCCAGCGTCATCGCAAAGCGGTGCAGCTCGTCATTGTTAGTGCTGCTGCAGCGGCGCTTGTGTGCGCCTGAGCCTGCCTGTGAAGGCGGCGGCATCATCGCCCGGCACTGGACCTGGTCAGCAGCGAAGGGGGAGCGAAGCTTCTGCGCACAGACTGTGCACTGCTGCTGCTTCTGACGCTTCTGACGCTCAGAGGCAGTGGGTGTGGATAGCGCTCGCGAGCCCTCACAGCCATCCCTGTCCACCATGCGCACATCATGCGACACGGTCCGCTTGTCAGGCTGTGCTGCTGCTGCGCAGGCTGCAACTGAGGCAGCAGCAGCAGCAGTGGCAGCCGCTGCTGCCGCTGCTGCCGCCTCAGGCGAGATCTCCATGCCTGTGGCCACCCTGGGCTGGGTGCATGTACACATGCGCGCCTCTGCTGCACACATGTTCACAGAGGATTCAGCTGAGCTTGCACTAGCGCTTTGCACTGATGGAGCGGGCATGGAGAGCAAGAATGCACCTGCATCGCTGCCGATGGATGTGATTGGGCTGCTGTGCCCCGTTGAGCCACTGGCAGCACCAGCTGACTTGCCCTGTGAGCTGGCCTCCATGCAGCTGGCATCAGCGGCTGCATCCATTGGCTGCGGTGGAGGGCTGCCAGGCTCCGGGTCAGGGAGGTTGACTGTCGTGGGAGTGTCGGCGAACAGATCAGCCATAAAGGACTCGGCATATGCATCAGGCAGCCCTGCAGTGTCCATATCAACCTGGTCATCCCAACTGAACTCAGAGTCACCAGAGCTGCCATCGCTGAGCATCAGGTGGTGGTTCTCCGGCCCAGCCGCATCGGCAGCAGCATCCGCGGGTGCATCGGAGCTTTCCTGCCGTGAAGAACGCTTCACAGGCTGGTCAGAGGTGGGCGGTCCCGTCACACTGCTTGGAGCATCGCCAGCCGCATCTGCACGCTGCCAGCACACAGCAGATCCACCTCCCGGCTGCGATGTGGTGCCACCTTGCATGGAAATAGCGGCCGTGGCAGAAGCAGGTGCCGCCTGCACGTGTGGCATGCCCTGCTGTGGCCTCACTGCCAGGTCCTGGTCATGTGATGCGGTGCCAGTCACAGCGTAGCGCTGGTGTGCGACCCTCGCGGGCGAGGCCGGGAGTGAAGGACTTGCTTGCGGCAGGAAGTGATTTGTGCACGCGCTGGGCCCAACACCACGTGCACTGCTGCCGCTGCAGCCAGAACGCACCGACATGGAGGATCCCACACTGTTGACGCGTGGCATTGGCGTGTGCTGTTTGCCCAGGCTTGCAGCGCCAGCAGCGCCAGTACAGGGCACTGCAAAGCCGCCGTTGCCCTTGCCACCGCCGCCGCTGCAGTCACCACCGGCACAGGCTGTGGCGCCTGTGCGAGTGGCGGCCGCCGCCACAGGGGCAGCAGGGGACAGCGTCTGCCCGTTGATGGTGATGCCCAGCCAGCGGCTGACTTTGCGTACCATGTCAATCTCGTGGGATGCTTCCGTGCCTGCACATAATGGTTGGATTTTGGCACAGCAGCGGGTGCGATCAGCTTAAACCATGCAGGGCGCAAGAACAAGGACATAAGCAATGGCACAGCGTGCCTTCACTGAAAACATTTCTGACAACAATGTAGGTGCACGCACGTGCGTGGCAGTGGTGCAGTCATAGATTCATACCTCGCGCAGCGCCCGTGTCAGCCTGCGCAATTGTGTCAGGCACGACCGCCTGCGACTCCTGGTGGCGCTCAGAAGTGCTGCCAAAGGCTGCGGGGCTGCTCGCAGCTGCGCGGTCCACCTGCACACAATGAGCCAGCTCAGCATTGCCCCACTGCGTCTGGGGCTCGTACCGCTCACCAGCGTATTTTGACTGGTACGGGTTGTACCGCTCCTGCTGCTCGTCCTGGGTGTACTGCTTCTGAGCGTACTGCTGCTTGGCCGCTGCTGCTTGGCTGCGGTACGTGTCAATATCATCAGGGCCCTCAAAGTACCATTCATCATCATCGTCATAGCTGCAGTATGCGTCAGTTGACCAGCAGCTGCTGTTTGGGTCGCCACTGAGTGGTACGTTGCAGTCAGCAGCTGCCGCAGCGTACTGCATGTTGTAATGCTGCTGCTCATCGTCCACACACTGCATGTCGTACTGCTGCTGCTGCTGCTGCTCCACATCCTGGCAAGCTGCAGCGTAGCGGGGCCCTCCCGGCCAGCAGTTCAGGTTATGGCTGACCACACTGCCGCCGGCCCTGTCACCGTCAGCACGCTGCAGTGGGTGTGGGCCCCCTGGGTGCATGGAGTAGGGAGGTGAGGACGAGGGCGCTGGCAGGCGATACGGCTGCTTCATGCCGCTGCTGCTGCCCATGGCAGGCAGGTGGACCATGCTGCTCCTTCCTGCTGACATCAGCAGGGATGACGTCAGGGAGGGTGACGTGCGGCGGAAGAGCGGTGTGGCCGCCATCAGGAGCTGCCTGCTGCTGTTGCTGCTGCTACTGCTGCTGGCTCCCCCCAGTACGGGGCCTGGATAGCCTGGGCAGGGCGCCTGTGCATGCTGGTGGCTGTGCAGCTGCCGGGTGCTCCACCTGCATTAGTCCAGCAGTCAATTCATTAATGTTTGCAGGTTCGCTAGGATTTTGCGGTCAGGGTTTGTCAGCTTGGAGGGTGTACGTCCTGCTGGGATGCCACACTGCATGCACCGGTTGGGCATCTGCAGGTTAGCAGTAAGACGAGGGTCGGCAACACACAAAAGCAGGCGTATGGATATCAAGCTCATGCAGGGATCACTCACATGCCGTTACGCACAGGCGCAGGCGAACAGGCAACACGCATGCCACCTTGCATGGCGGGGTAAGCGCCGAGTGCCTCATTGGGGTGCGTTTGGTGAGGTGGCTGCTGCATGCCGCTGCCTGGCATTTGGCCCCAGTGCGGCATTGGCATGGACTGCACACCATGCGCACGAGCAGCAGCAGCAGCAGCAGCAGCAGGAGCGTGGGCCATGCCATGGCCGTTGCTGCCATGGTGGCTGCGCTTGCGTTGCGGGCTCCCGCCGCTGCTGCTGCTGCGCGCATGGCGCTGGCCTGAGACGCTGTGTGTGCCCCCAAAGGCTGCACTGCCAGCTGCCTCCCGGACCCGGACAGCTGCAGCCGTGGCAGAGGCGGTGCGCGACTGTGCCCTGAGGTATGCAAGAACGTCCTCCTTTGACATCTGGACAGCATAGGTGGAATGCGTCAGCATGCAAACGCACTGTCAGTTGGCAGGCACATACCTTCACAACTACAAGCAGACAGCATCCATCCTGAACACTGCAAGGCAAGCACATGCATGCCATGCATGGGACCGTGACGCGGGTCACATCGCAGCCCGCATGCGCGTGCTGACTTACCGCCGCCAGGTGTTGCAGCTCCTGCGTGTAGTTGGAGACGTCAAAGTTGGTCTGGGCGCGTGGGCCCCGGCACCGCACCACTGCACGCGTCAGCAGTAGTGTCAAGAGCACACAGAATACAGGTCAGCAGCTGCAACAGCAGCAAGAACACGGATGACGGTGCTAGGGGAGGAGAACGAAGCAGAGCACCGAGCGAGCGAAGCAGGGGGCGTGAGGCAGCCTCGGGCCACACCTAGTCAGTCTAGTCAGTCATGGGGCAACGTGTGCGCTATGAGCGAGCAAAGCAGTGTGAGCTGCATAAGCTGCAGTTAGGTGCTAGGTTTACGTTGCTGTTGAGGTGGTTGAGACAGGTTGAGAGGCCACGGACACGTTGCCTTGGCTCACACGAGGCACAACATGTGCGCGTCACCACTCGTAACTGTGCTATCAGAACGCATGGCTCCACTCCCTAGGGGACCGCAAAGAGGTCACGACATATTGCGTGTGCGATCCAAGGCTCATGGGCCTTTTCCAAGACACTGCACGGTCCCAGGACGCGGGTGGTTTGGGGGAGGGGATTCACACTTTTCTACACTCACACATGCAGTAGTTGAGCAATCAAGTACAAATAGTGAAGTCCACCAGCATGCGATCGAACCTGGCCAGACAACAACAGCAAGAGGCCAAGAGCAAAGCATCAGATAAACCCTACACGTAACCCTACACACCTGCCAGGTCGTAAGCCATCGCCGCCTGCTTTTCGCTCTCAAAGCCTCCAAGGTAGAGCTGCAGGCATTGAGCAAACACATATGCACTCAACTGTGGCTAACCTTTGAAGAGTTCTGTCGGGGTGCATCGGCAAAGGTGATCGCCTCATAGGGCGTATTGCGTGCAGCAAGCGGAAGTCGAACCCAGACCCAGCCCTTCGCCGACATTGTTGTGATACATGGTACTCCAAGGCTACAAAAACTGGTTATACACGCTGCGGTCTTGATTGAAGATGATTTGCAGTCAAGGACGGACACATGTGAGAGTCCGTGATCTGGGAGGTGACATTCGAGGTGCGACTACGTACTGTTGTGCGGCGGGCGTACAAGCAAACGGCACAGGAGACGCCAATATCCGCGGTAGCGCTTGCTTAAACACATTAGAATACAGATATTTATCGTAATTTCATCCCAAGCACTCTCTTCTCACGTGTTATGGTTGTTTTTCCTTGGTACGTCGGATGAATGAAACAGCCGCGCACACACACCTGTTTGCCGCTCTCCCACATGTGGGCCTCCCAGCGCAGGGTACGGCAGTGCTTGGTGACGCCTCTGAATCCAGAGGTGCTGCTCAGGCCCTTCTTCGCAAGGCCAAAGCGTGCCGAGGCCGCACGGTCTCGGCCCTTCGACGGGCACCTGCAGAATGATGAGATCGGCCCATGTGCACGTTGAAGCAGCCCGGCCAACTATTAGAAGAGTGCCAGGGGGTGCACTTAGAATCCGTAATTTGTGACTGTAGCCGAGCACAAAGGTGGTGAGGCACACCAAACTGTCAGGTATTAAACTTAAAACGAAGTGACTTGGGTAGCAAAAAATAAGCAGAAGTGACTCCGAGGTCCGTGGGAGCCTCGAAACCTCAGGAATGAATAAGATGATTGAGGATTGCACGAGAAGTCAATGGCTATATACTCTGGTAAACGTGCAAGTCGCGTGAATGTGATTTCCATCACGGTCCCACGCACGTATTTCAAACAGCTAGCTGCTGCTGACCTTCAACAACCCCGGGGCGAACGCAAGTGTCAGCGAACAGCAGCCGACTCAATTTACCCTTTTTGCTGTTGAGCAGCGTCAGTGACGATATCCGCAGGTGGTAAGCTGCACACGAGCCTCGATACGCGCTCGAGACTTAGGCTGAACAGCGAGACCGTCGGCAAGCAGACATTTCCATGTGCTGCGGTGTGTCCTGGTGCACCATCAGCACCAAGTCCGCCGGGTTCAGACTGTCGGGCTTCCATATAATGTCGGGTTATGCTGGGTTTGGCTATGCGCCGTGCGTCTTCTGGTTTTGGGGAACTGCGCTCGGTCAGGGTCTGATCCAAACACCTATGTCAAGAATGGCTGATGCTCGCGAGTTCGGTCCTAGAGAGAACTCTCTCGTACCCCGCAGTATTACTTAGCGCTCTTGTTAGAATCTACCGCGCGAGCGCTTGCCTAGGTTTGGTGAGTGTTTGCAGGGCTGATCCAAGGTTTTCCAAAGACCCTGGTCAGACATCCTAGACATCCCACAGGCTGACCGCGATGCAAATCGCATTCCCGAAGTCACATCAAGTCTTGCCACGAAGATGGGCCATATGAGGAAGGCATAAACTCGATACAACACGTTACGTATAGGCTTGGTGTCCATCGCACAACGAGGGCTTGCATGTCACACACGTGACAGTGATGTCTGGCGCAAGGGTTTCAACCGCCCACCAACGACCCGGCAGCACATTTCGTTCGGTTTGGGCAACCTCGGCAATCACAGGTTCCCTGTCTAAGTGCATGCAAGCTGTGCATAAGGCTCGCACATTATCAACGGCACGCAACATGCGCCGTATACCCAGGGAGGTCTCTCATCATCAATGTCGCAGGCAGGCGGCGACCGCGTTGGGGCCGGGTAAGCCAGCACCACAAGCAGCCTCACGGCCGCGGACAACATCAAGTCACCAGCAGAAATTTCCCATGCTGCCTACAATGCAGGCACTTTCTCTGCAGACCCTCTCTAAGTTCTCCTACGGTATAGCATAAGTCACGTCAAGCACGCACTTGCTTGGCACCACGCACGCGCCTTGTCAATTTCAAAATCGAGTGTGATGAACTCCAAACACCAGCGGTTATGTGCTTATCCCAGCAGATTTGAACACGAAGAGTCCAGACTGTATGTCCAGAAGGACTATTATTTGTAATGCGAGCCCCGCAGATTCTCAGTATGAAGCTCTAGCACGCGTCTGCGCATGAGCGAGGCTTTCTGTTTGTTTGCTGGTTGTGATCTCAGTACCCTCAGGATGTCCTGAATGGCTTTGTGCGGCCACTCAGCTGAGGTGGCAATATATGCGACGACAACAAGGCAACGTTTTGACGTGCACGCCCTCCATCCCATGCATGCTCAATTCATCAGTTGCCTCTCCAACAGCAACGACAAGTCAAGCATTACAGAGGCCTGCAGGGCTCGTGCTGCGGCCATGCACCAGGCAACCCGGTGGGCTGCTCGCTTGTAGGTTGTTTGTCAATCTTGTCGCACACATTCCCAGCACAGCACAGCACAGCCTCTGTCCTCCACCTCTACCTCAAAGTAGTATGTACTCATATATAGCGCCTTCGAGGACTTCGAGCTTCCGCTGCATGCTCAGTCTATGCTGTTCTCAGAGCGCTGGCTGCCTTGCGTGCAGTGTGACAGCGTAGCCTTGCATGCGCATGCGCTGCCGTGCGTCGTCGTCTGGTCGGTCGGATTTCAGCGCCCGCCGCCCAGACCTGTGGTATTCATGCCAGTCTAGCCAGTCAGCACCAACAGGAGCAGGTATGCAGCTAATGCAGCGGCATGCATGGTGCTTGATTGTTTTGAGAGGCCCTGCCCATACATGCCGGGCATACACATACATCGCGGCGAGATGGCAGATTGGTGTAGTCAGCACACTCGACAACGTATCAAGCGTATACATGCACTCCTGCTGGCGGGCGCTTGCCTGGTCCTGGTGCATTGTATCCCATCAGTTCTGGAGGGCTCATCAGAGGGTTGCTGCAACGCTCCGTGACATGTATGTACAGGCCATGTATGTACAGCAGTCAACTGGCAAAGCGCTTTTCGGGTATGTACCTACCCGCACCAGCATAGGGCAGCAAGAGTCATGGTAGCTTAGGTGCGTTAAGTACATAACAAATACATCCAAAACATGCAAAAATCCACGGTGTAAGCAATTAAGCAGGCGATCAAGTGCTGGCCCAGCACAACCATGCATCCCAGGTACATCTACGCACACACTGTATCCAACCTGGTTGTAACTTGAATGATAGGCAACACCAGCAACGACAGCCTCCTGTGATGTACAACAGTTATGGAAGATGCAATACCAGCAGAAGCTTATTGTATCGCCCGGCAGGCAGGTCATACCACGCCAACTGCATGCATGCATGCCTGGTCTCACAACTGCATGCATGCATGCATGTGGGGTATCACGCTTCTATCTATCAGCAGCATGCAATGCTGCTGGTTACACCGGTAGCACGACAGTGCCCAACACAAGCATTGATGGGAGACACGTACAGTGCACACCGTCAGGCGACGTGCTTGACTCATGCATACAAATGCCCCACACACCATTAGGGTCTGATGCCTCACGCACCGAATGGGGCAACCTGCTGAGCGTTAACCAGAGTCCTCCAAGCAGGAGTCTGCTGGAAAAGCACAGTGCCGGTCTCCAGACCCAGCAAACATTACTGCAGTACAGATTTGTGTCGCTGGCAAGTGTACATGATGGAACACGCCTGTGCACATGCCAGCATGCATATGCCGAACACCAGAACACGTAGCGAGACACATATAGAGCATGCAGCGGGCTCCTGATCGAGGAGTGCGCGAACGCACAGTACAGTACAGCCAGGCGTATGTACGGTATGTACTGCATGCATGCACACGGGTGGAGGCCTGGTGCATGCATGCACGAACGCACGGCAGAGACGGGCAGGGTCCCCGCAGCGCAGACATTTTGCCACAGCAAACCAAAGCACATGAAAGCCAGCCGGCAGTAAGGCGCAAGGCAACCTCAGCAGCAGGTGCACGACGTCAAGGTTGACACACACGGCCAAAACAGCACACTATTTCACAGTTGCGAGATAGCAATGCTGCACAGCACAAGGCATCAAACTGGATGGTTTGGAGCCACTTGCTTTTGCTCAATCAACAATCACAAGATAAGCAACACGCATGCATGCATCCCTCTGAGATAGAGACAAGAGACAGAGCTTGCAGGCCTGCAAATAAGCGACCAAGCATGTATGTTAGGCGCCTCAGGAAAGCGCCCCTGCAAAACTCCCAATGATGGACCCAGCCAATCGTGCACAGGCGCACACGACATGGCCTTAGCATGGCCCTCTTGCTCAGCATGCACTGGGACAATGCAGCAATCTCACACTGTTGTCGATTACTCGGCCTAGCTCAGATGCTTGACTCCTTGCTTGCCCCACCTGCTCTTGGTTCCGTCCAGGACCAGCATGGGCTGCATGCTTGACCTGCATGCTCATGACACCACGTGGTGTGTGTGCAATGCAGCTGGCATCAGCGGCTGCATCCATTGGCTGCAGTGGTGGGGTACCGGGCTCCTGGTCTGGGAGGTTGACTGTCTTGGGAGTGTCGGCGAACAGATCAGCCATGATGGACTGAGCATATGCATCAGGCAGCCCTGCAGTGTCAATGTCAACCTGGTCCTCCCAGCTGAGCTCAGAGTCTGAGTCACCAGAGCTGCAGTCTTTGAGACTCAGCAGGTGGTTCTCCTGCCCAGCAGCATCTGGGCCAGCATCCGATACACCGTCAGAGCCCTTCGGCCATGAAGCACGCTTGGCAGGCTGGTCTGCGGTGGGCGGAGCGGTCTCACTGCTTGGAGCATCACCAGGCGCATCTGCAAGCTGCCAAGACACAGCAGATTCTCCTCCTGGCTGCGGTGCTTTGGTGCCTTGCAGCTTCATGGCGGATGCGGTAGCAGTGGGTGCAGCCTGCACGTGTGGCATGCCCTGCTCCTGCTTCTGCTGGTCGTACCAGCGCTGCTGCGGCCTGGCAGCCAGGTCCTGGTGGTGTGATGCAGCAGTACCAGTCGCAGCGTAGTGGTGCTGTACAGCCACCGCGGGCGAGGCCGGGGGTGCAGGACTTGGATGCGGCAGGAAGGGGTTGGCGCGTGCGCCGGGGCCAACACCGTGTGCGCTGCTGCCGCTCCAGCCAGAATGCACTGACATGGCGGATCCCACACTGTTGACGCGTGACATTGGCGTGTGCTGTTTGCCCAGGCTTGCAGCGCCAGCAGAGGGCACTGCAAAGCCAGCGTTGCCCTTGCCGCCGCTGCCGCCGCCGGCTGTGGCGCCTGTGCGAGTGGTGCCAGCCGTCGCGGGTGCAGCGGATGGTGGCGTCTGCCCGTCGATGGTGATGCCGAGCCAGCGGCTGACCTTGCGCACAATTTCAACCTCGCGGGATGCTTCCGTGCCTGCACATAATACGTGGATGATCGGCACAGCAGCGGGGGCGATCAGCTTAAATCAATGCGGGGTGCAAGAACAAGGATGTAAGCAATGCCACAGCCTGACAACAATGTGGTTGCACGCACATGTGCGGCGGTGGTGCGCCCATACCTCGTGCAGCGCCTGTGTCAGCCTGAGTGTCCGCGTCAGGCACCGCCGCCCGCGACTCCTGCTGCGGCTCTTGCTGGGCAGCACAGCCACCACCACCGCCAAAGGCAGGGGCTTTCCAGCCATGACCCGAAGGTGCAGCTGAGGGCGTATCGGGAGCTCTCATACCATCTGGCATGCCCGCTGCCACCACTCCAGCAGCAGCAGCAGTGATAGAAGTGCTGCCAAAGGCTGCGGGGCTGCTCGCAGCTGAGCGGTCCACCTGCACACGATGAGCCAGCTCTGCATTGCCCCGCTGCGTCTGGGGCTCGTACCGCTCATCAGGGTACTTTGACTGGTACGGGTTGTACTGCTGCTGCTGCTGCTGCTGCTGCTCGTACTGTTGGTACTGCTTCTGCACGTACTGCTGCTTGGCCGCTGCTGCTTGGGTGCGGTACGCGTCCATATCATCAGGGCCGTCATAGTACTCCACACCATCATCGTCGTAGTTGTAGTACGCATCGGTGGACCAGCAGCAGCTGCTTGGGCCGCCACCAGGCGGGTCGTTGCAATCAGCAGCTGCAGCAGCATAATGCATGTCGTACTGCTGCTGCTCATCGTCCGCACACTGCATGTTGTACTGCTGCTGCTGCTGCTGCTGCTCCACATCCTGGCCAGCTGCAGCATAGCGGGGCCCCCCCGGCCAGCAGTCAAGGTTGTGGCTCACCACACTGCCGCTTGCCCTGGCACCGTCAGCACGCTGCTGTGGGTGTGGGCCCCCTGGGTGCATGGAGTAGGGAGGTGAGGAGGAAGATGCTGGCAGGCGATGCGGCTGCTTCATGCCGCTGCTGCTGCCCATGGCAGGCAGGTGGGCCATGCTGCTCCTTCCTGCTGACACCAGCAGGGATGACGTCAGGGAGGGTGATGTGCGGCGGTAGAGCGGCGTGGACGCCATGTGGAGCTGCCTGCTGCTGATGCTGCTGCTACTGCTGCTGGCGCCTGCCAACGCAGGGCCTGGGTAGCCTGGGTAGGGCGCATGTGCTTGCTGGCGGCTGTGCAGCTGCCGGGTGCTCGACCTGCATTAGTGCAGCAGTTAATTCAATAATGTTTGCAGGTTTGCTAGGATTTGCGGTCAGGGTTTGTCAGCTTGGAGGGTGCACATCCTGGGATGCAAGTATGCAGCATGAGAGCCAGAAACGCACAAGCAAAGACAGGCGTATGGATATCAAGTTTATGCAGGGATCACTCACATGCCGTTACGCGTAGGCACAGGCGAACAGGCAACACGCATGCCACCTTGCATGGCGGGGTAAGCGCCGAGTGCCTCATGGGGGTGAGTTGGGTGAGGCGCCTGCTGCATGCTGCTGCCTGGCCTTGCGCCCCACTGCGGCAGCGGCATGGACTGCACGCCATGCGTACGAGCAGCAGCAGCAGCAGCGTGGGCCATGCCATGGATGTTGCTGCCGTTGTGGCTGCGCTTGCGTTGCGGGCTCCCGCCGCTGCTGCTGCTGCCGCGTGCACGGCGCTGGCCGGAGCCGCCAGTGCTTGCGCCGTCAGGCGCTCTGCTCCGCCCCGCTGCCGCTGCTGCCACGGCTGCAGCCGTGGCAGAGGCGGTGCGCGACTGTGCCCTGAGGTATGCCAGAACGTCCTCCTTTGACATCTGGACAGCGCGGAGGGAATGCGTCACAGTGCGCACGCACTGTCATCAGTCAGCAGACGGCAACTCAACAATTACAAGCAGGCAGCAACCACCAACCTAAATGCTGTAGGGCAAGCACATGCCATGCATGCCATGCATGTGACCGTGACGTGGGTCACATCGCATGCTGACTCACCGCCGCTAGGTGTTCAAGCTCCTGCGTGTAGTTGGAGATGTCAAAGTTGGTCTGGGCGCGTGGGCCCCGGCACCGCACCACTGCGCGTGCGTCAGTTGAGTGGTGTCAGGCACAACCAGAACAGGTCAGCAGCAGCAACAGGAGCAAGCACACGGACGGTGGTGCCAGGGGCAGGAGAAAGAAACAGCAAGGGCACAGAGCGAGCAAGGCAGGTGTCGGGGGCGTGAGGCAGCCTGGGCCACACCTAGTCAGTCCAGGGGCTACGTGAGCGCATACAGGCGAGCAAAGCAGTGTGAGCTGCAGTTAGGTGTGCATACAAGGCGTTGCTTTGGAGGTGGTTGAGACAGGACACGGACAGATTGCTTGGGCTCTAACACGAGGCACAACACGTGCACACCCGATTCAAGTCCTAACCATGCTATCAGAACGCATGGCTCCACTCCCTAGCGGACGGCAAGAGGTCACGATATTGCGTGTGCAATCCGAGGCTCCTGGGCCTTTTCCAAGACACTGCACTGTCCTAGGACACGGGTTGGTTGAAGGGGGGGCGGGCATTCACACTTTGTACAATCTCAGTAGTTGCGCAAACAAGTACAAGTAGTGAAGTACACCAGCATGCGAGAGAGGGCCATCAGCCTGGCCAGTCATACAGCCAGAGCAGACAAGAAAAACCCTAGTACATACCTGCCAGGTCGTAAGCCATCGCCGCCTGCTTTTCGCTCTCAAAGCCTCCAAGGTAGAGCTGCAGGCATCAACAACACATATGCGCCCAAATGTGAGTTCACCTCATGAAGCTGTCGGGGGGTGCATCGACGAAGGTGAGTGCCTCTTCAGACGTATTGCAGCGGGCGGAAGGCGAACAGACCAACTTAACCTGGACTGATGCGAGCGCTGGACATCCATGGTAGTCCAGGACAACAAATCAGGTATGCACTCCAAGTTCTTGAGGATGACATGCAATTAAGGGAGAGTCCGTGCTCTGGGAGATGATGAGACTCTTAGCAATAATGCTGGCGCACAAGAAACGGCACGGGCGAAAACAATATCAATGGTACCACTTGCTCATAAGCATACGAATAAACTGATTTTTATTATACATTCATCACAAGCATCCTCTTGCGCATACGTAACGGTTGTTTTTTCTCGCCAAGTAGATAGGCAGCAGCCGCCGCACCTGTTTGCCGCTCTCCCATATGTGGGCCTCCCAACGCAGAGTACGGCAGTGCTTGGTGACGCCTCTGAAGCCAGAGGTGCTGCTCAAGCCTTTCTTCGCGAGGCCAAAGCGTGCAGAGGCCGCTCGGTCTCGGCCCTTCGAAGGGCATCTGCGTGAGTGCAGGACGCGCAAAGCACGCAAATCCGTCACCAAATTGCGTGGTGCGCCGGGTCAAGCGTTTCAAATATAGCCTGTGTGTCTGTGGTCACATGAGTGTGGGCTGGACAACAAACTCCCACAGAGCGAAGTGACACTACAGGTGGTATTCTTGGTCGTACAACCAACTGAAGTGACTGCCAGCCTCGAAACCCGCAGATACACCTATGATGATGGTATGGAATAACCGATTCACAGCCGTTTCGAGCACGACGCTCGTGTACGTGGCCTGTCTATCCCACACTACCCCGCAACACCCCGCACACTGTGTGCCGCAACAAGTGCCCGAGGGTTGTGACCTTCACAACAGACACAGTGGCAGACCAAAAAGCAGCTTCCGAATTAAAACGTACCCTTTCGCCTGAGCGAAACTTATGCCGCTCTCCACCAGGGGCAAGCTGCGGCTGAGCCTAGATACGCGCTCGAGGCTTAGGCTAAATAACGAGGGGGGGCAAGCCCCTGCAGCGGTCTGATTGGATGCAGTTTGCCCAGGCTCGCCAGGTCCGGGTTCAGGCCGCTGGGGCTCCATCACACGCCTTGTATCTACTGTGAACGCTGTGCCCTGGTGTTTGTGGGTTTTGGGAAATTAACGGTCAGGGTGTAAGCAATTAGTTGGATCGAGCTCGAACAAAGCTGGTGCCAGAGGTGGTGTGGTACCCCGAAGCTCGGGAGTCCTCGCCCACGCCTATACTTTGCGCTGTGATTCACTGCTACCGCGTGGCAAACTTTCTCGGTGTGGTGAGACTTTGCGGGATCCAAGGTTTCTGCACTGGTCGGACATCCGCTGTGGACAGACTGATGACTGCCATCCGAATCGCATTCCCCGAGTCACATCAAGCCCTTGGCCGCTGAAACGTGCCATGTGCAGACATGATAAACTCGAAACACCATGGATCATATAGGCTTGGCGGCCACTGCACAGCGAGGGTGCTCTGGCAGCTTGCACGGCCTGTCGTCCAGCATGCGGCCAAGGTTCAGCCCACCATAGCAACCCAAGCAATTGACGTTTTAACCAACCTCGGCAACCACACTGGCTTATCTGTATGAGTCTTGGTCTGTGATCTTCAGCAGACAACACAGGCAAACCAACACAAGAAGAGTATGAGTCTCATCGTGCGCCGTATTCCCAGCTGCTCAAGGCCGCGCACACTATCGGCATTCGCCCCCGCTAGCCCTCAGGTTACTTTCGTGCAGGCACAATTGATCTGCGTACCACCAACAGGCATCTTACAAAGCGCACGGTGCTAGCGCTTTGCCAACCCTTCGACATTCATGGTTCAAACGTTGTGGTGCGCGCGTGTGCCGGTGTGCTGCTTGAGGTTCTGCAAACTGAGTTATGATGCACTTCATACGCTGGCCCTACTGCGCTCATCCCAGCAGACTGCACGAGGAGGCGAGGACTGTTCAAAACGAAAACCTCATAATGAACGGTCTCGATCAGTGTGAAACTCCCGCTCGCTCTTGTTCAAGCATATGAGTGTTGTCCCTTGCAGATTAGTGTCTCCAGTTGCGCTTTCAGGGCTGTCCCTGTTTGCCATGATGGCGTTTTTGTGTGGCCACGCGTGCCAACACATGCAATCACAAACATTTCGGCAAGCGAGACACGAGTCAGTTGGTTCCTCAAAGCCAGCAAGCCAAGCATATGTTCGCAGAGGGCCTGCAAAGCGCTGTGCTGCGGCCACGCTGCACCCGCTGCTCGCTGGTCTGCTTGGACCTCAAACACTTGCCTCAGGGCAGGTCAGGAGGACACTGCCCTGCTGACAAACCGTCGAGCTTCTTCTGCGTCTTGTGTTTGTGCTGTTAGCATCCTTGTGGCCCTGCTTGAGCGCTGCCTTGGGGTGCAGCGTGCACTGCCTTACGCGGGGCCGTTGTCAGGGCATCGCTTTTATTTGGACGTTGTACCAGAGTCTGGGTTGTGCTTGTTGCACTTCAGGTTGTGGTATTAGGGCGTAGCGAGCAAAATCTCAAGCACTCCACGTCTCAAGCGACCGGCATGCTGCTGTTTTGCGTGTGTTGATCGGGCTCAGAAGGTGCTGAGAAGCAAGGGAACGAGGTGACATCACGGCGACTGTGATTCATACATTGCGTAATTGCTACGTCGCATAGTATTTTGTTCCTGGACTGGCGCAGGGCCTTGAAACCAGTTGCACCTGCGAAGTTACAAACGCAAGGTACGGCGTGCTTAATGTGGGTGTGGGATGTCTGTCTATTGAGCGATGAAAACTGCGTTTGTGTCCATTGTAAACATGGCTGGAAGGACGGTTGATTTGGCCAGCAGAGTGATCAGACCATGGTGTGCAACTGCGCTGCAGGGGCCCGCTTGCAAGCTGCGCAGCATTTGCGGCATGCATGTGATTGAGGCATTGAGCGCATGCAGAACCTCGAGTGAACGCGGCTGCTTGGTGTGCATACGCTAGCTTGATGCAAGTACAAGCGCAGGCATGGAACTGACAAGTGTGCCATACTCCCTAGCATTCACGCCCACGCAAGCACACGTTCACAGAATTAGTGAATCCAGGATCACAGTGGGTCAACTCAGAGGGTCATGCAACGACCATGGTAGACAGGTAGAGCCATCACAGTCCTTAGCTATGTAGAACTCCTGATGTAACATAACACATAACATGGTACTCCGGGGGGCCTGTGGGATGCAGGTCATCACCCAGCCCAGGCCATATCCTGCCTAGGGGCAAGGCGGTCCGGGTCGATGACAACCGGTGAAACGAGCACACATCACTCGCTGTACACACACACCAGTACAATAGACGACCTGAGCAGGAGAGTCGCTGGGAAGCGGGTTGTTTGAGCGGTCCGCCATGCACGCTCACCACTCAGACTTGCCACAGTAGGAATCGCTGTGACCACGTACTGGGGAAAGACGGCTCAGAGGTGGCAAGGGGAGCACTTGGGGCGATTGCTACGCATGCCCGCAAAAATGCATTTGGCTGGCACCGAAGCAGTACATCAGTACATGGCCAAAGCAAGCAGCTACACACACACACACACTGCGGCATTCCAGGACTCACAGCGCTAACAAGCTCACCAGCAGGCCAGTGCCATGATTGCAGCACAGCGCTGAGTTTGGGTCATCCTCCCGCCTCATCAACGGCGCTGCTGGCGTCAGGCCGAATGGCGACGTGGTATCTTGGTGCGCCGTGCTGCGCTCATTCCAGCAGGCACGGGCTTTGGAAAGCCTTTGTGCAGGCTTTGGGTTCAGACCGGTGTCGGGCGTCAATACCCGTTGCGCTTGTCGCACACATTGGCGAGCGGCTGCCCATCGGCATAGCGCTTCAGGTTGTCAAGGAAGAACTGCACACACCGCACAATACAGCACGAAACCCAACATCCGGCACAGCAGGTACCACAGCGCAGCGCAGTGAGCAAGAGCATGGTGGCCGATGGCGCGCATGTCGAGCGCATGCAAGCAGTGGAAAGCGGGCGCTTAGCGTTGAGCACGGCTGGTGAGCGGTGGCGGGGCATGCGGAAGCAGGGCAATGCGTCTGATACCGGTGACGGTCTGCATTGCGTGGCTCATACGGCAAGGAAGGTGGAGTGGTGAGCGCTTGCGTCGTCGTCAGCGGGCGCACGCCCCTGGGCCTGTCCTGCTCTCAGGCGCTCTGTGGTCACCACCCAGTACCCACCCCCGGGGGTCATTACCCCAAGCTTATCAAACTTCAAGACTGTTCTCAGTACAGTTGCTCGCTAGGCACCTCCAGCAGGCTCTCGTACTGCTCTCGTACTGCTTGTGTACTGCTATCGTACTGCGCTCGTACTGCTCACCTCCAGGCTCTCGTACTGGAACTCCTTGGTCCTGTCCGCGCAGTGCGGGCTCATCAGCACGTTATCCAGGCCCCACAGCGGGCTCTCAGCCGGCAGCGGCTCCGTGGCAAACACGTCCAGCGCCGCCCCCCGGATGCGCTTCTCCTGCAGGGCTGCGCCACACATCGCACACACGCGACCCCACACGCACACAGGCCTTACATGGACGCGGCATGCCCACCACGCAATGCACGTAAGGTTAAACGCCCTCTTGCGTGTGCTACCGTACACAAGCTTGCCAGGCATGCAAGAGTGGCGAGGTGTGACGCCCGCAGGTGCTACGCAGGTGCCAGGCACGTTTGTGCCAGCTGCGACGCGCTCACCCACCCTGGACAAGCGCCTCCTCGTCAACGCACTTGCCGCGGCCCACGTTGATAAACACCCCTGCAGCCACAGCAACCAGGAACCAAGCTAATTGTGATGGCAACCTGGGCTGCGCGTGTCTTCACCCTCGACAGTAACGAGAGTGGGTGGGGAACGCACATGTGCGGGTCAGCTCACACTGTGTTATGGAGTGTTACATGCAAGCTGCAGTACCATGCAGGCTTAGGTGTGTACCGAACATTTCCAGCTTTCTGACCCGTGGGCTTATAACCACCATTCAAGCAATGCGAACCCAAGCCGAGACACACAGAGGTGCATGCATCAGTCCATAGTGTAAATCCAGGTCCGACATGAAGCTTGCACCCGCCACTCCATAGTACAGCGCTGCATGCTCGCAAGGACGCAGCGCAGCTCTCGTCCGGTTGCGCGCACAGCGAGCGTGCAGTCACGGACAGTTCACAGACGGTCGCGTCCAGTTGGGGCGCGTTTTCTTTATGTAGTTTTAGGTTTCTTTACACTTCTAGCCGAGGCTGGCACTCCCCTCTAGATCAGGAATGTGTGGGTGGCTGCTGGCTCACCGGTTGGCTTCATGGCTGCCAGCGCCGCCGCGCCCACCATCTTGTCGGTGGCGGGCGTGTGCGGCGTGGCCATCACCACATAGTCTGACTGGGCCATGAGGTCCGTCAAGCGCTCCGGAGGGAAGAGCTCGTCCTGCACAGTGCACAGAAACAGAGGGAGAGAGACAGAGAGAGAGCAAGCATTGAGGGTAAAGAGCTCGTCCTGCACACTGAGGAAGAGAGAAAGAGAGAGCACCGAGGGACACAGCTCGTTGTGCACACTGTACGGCCCCATGGGAATCACACTGCGTGGCCCCACGCGCGCCTCTTGCTGGCACACCGAGGGAGAATCGGTGAGAGAGAGCGGTGCCGTCAGCGAATGACCGTATCGGTGCACATTGCATCTTGCACGAAGGCGTGTTGCCTGCACAGACCACCCTGGGTGTGAGGGGCACAGCAGCACATGTGCATGCTGCGCTCCAACGCCGATGCTGCCTTGTCACCTACCCTACTCAGGTTTCAAGCAGCTTCAGGCAGGCTTCTTGATGCATGGGACGTGACTGTTGAAGAGTTCTTTGGGGCGATGGGACCTTCTTGTTCGGCGGGCAATGCCGTGCGAGCCCATGCACTTTCCAAGCACTGGCCCTGTGGCCAAAACAGCAAGAACAAGGTGTATTGCACCCTGCTGGCCACCACTGGCCTGACCAATTGGTCTGATCTGGCAGTCGACTGACTCATCACGACTAGTGCTGAGTCATCATCGCCTCACCACGATGCCCGCTGCCTTCTCCTCCTCGCTCAGCGTGACGCGCCGCCGAAGCGCAATCACGCGCATCTTGAACGCACGCGCCAGGCGCGCACACGCCTGCCCAATGTCGCCATACCTGCAGCGGCGCAGCGCATGCATGCAGGCAGCGGAGTCCGTCTCAGGCAGCGGGCGGAACTGGCGTTGGTCATGCCAACCAGCCGCAGATGGCCGCATGCCGCACCAACCATCCGTGGGCACTCCATGTGCCAAACTCTCGTGCGAGCGGGTGCATGCATGGCTGCATGCAACCCTCATCTGGCAGGGGCGCGTTGCGCCATAGAGCACATGCTTGAGGCAGATCTATGCGTCACCCAGCCTAGCGCATGTACCGGCAACCATGGCAAGCGTCTACCTGCAGTATCAGGGGAGGACATCAGAGAGGACATAACCCAAATCAAATCACAACGGCAGCTCACCCAATGACCCCCCAGCGTGCGCCCCCTGAGCTCATGCGACGACCACCTAGCGTGCCCGCCCCCCCCAAAAGCTCACCCGATGACCCCTAATGTGCGCCCCCGCAGCTCCTCCACGTCATAGGGGTCCCAGTGACGCGCCGCCTGAGCGCGCCGCAGTCGCGGCAGGTCCTTTGCAAACCAGTTGCACGCCGTCAGGGTGTACTCCGCCAGAGAGTGGGAGTACACGCCCTGCAGGTGAGGGGACAGCCAGCCGGGGTGTGCACATCCAGCTGTGTGTGCATGCGGGTGTGCACTGAAGGGGCGCGCACGGGGCGTTTGCGCGTGTGCAGCATGCTTCAGCACGCAGAGATGCACATTAGACGCGTAGGTTGATCGTGTTGGGGGGTGCGTTTCTTGGGGCAGCGGGGGCGGGGGGATATCACGGGCGGAGGAGACAGTCGTATGGGTGCTTTTACTAGCCTGTCTCCTACTGGCTTTCTGGCAGGAGTACCCAGTAGAAATGTTGAGATGTGCACACAAGATAGACCACGCGCCCATGCATCGCGCAGCAGCATACCGGTACAGGAGTACAGAACGTATGTGCTACAGTCACCTGTCAGGCTTGCCTTTCACGGCGCGGCCACAGAGCCAATGCGGCCGCATTCCATGTGTCCTTCACTTGCGTAAGCACTTATGTACGTCGCCATTCGTGAGCCATACACTGCTTGCACAGTGGTTGCATGCATGCAGTCTGTACAGTGTGCGATGCTGCCGACGGTAAGCTGCACAACATTATTCAACAGTGGCGGTCTACGTGGCGAGGGGGCAACGCCGCCACTTCCGCGCATGCGCACCTCCCGCGTCCAGTTAACGTGTGTGCACGGAGCCGCCTGCTGCGCATGCACGCCGGCATGTGCATGCGCCTGGACCCATCCCTGCCCCTGCCTGCCCTCGCCTGCGTGCTGCCACTGCCACACGGGTTTATGCGGGCCGCTGCACAGTGCCGCGCACCACGCTGCGGGCCCCGCGTCGAACGCACCTTGGCGTTTGTAAGCGTCACAGGACCCTCCACTAGCTCAGGGAACAGTAAGTGCTCCAGTCCAGCTGAAGCAGAATGAAGCCATTTTAGTCCAGGAAGTTTGGGCCATAGTGCCCTGATGTCATCTCGCTTGCCAGCGTTTTTGCCGACACCGCAAATGAGCAGCACGTCGATGGCTGCCCACTGCTCCGGAGTGAGGTGTTGCAGGTCCAGCTCACAGCGCCCAATGCCCACAACCTGCAAAGCAACAGAGCACACGTCAGGCTTCGTCATAGAGTTTCACGTGAACAGGCGACACGCAGGGCTGCATGGTGCACACGCAAAGCCAGGCGCCATCAGAACACACACAGCAAACGAAAATAGTGATCGCGTGCAGCAGGTCAAATATTAGCGCGCAGAGTGCTCACCGACACGCCCTCTGGCAAGCGCTGAAGGACTGAGAGTTCCGGTGAATCTTGCGCTGACACGACGAGCAAGTGCGCAGCAGGCGCAGCCATGGCCCTCGCACAGCGCTTCACAGGCCTTCTGCAATTGATGTTCAGTTCACGGCTGTGGCGGAGTCCAACTGGCCTGCATGAGGAGGTACACGAATCAAAACCTGTGTGTAAGCGTGCTTTGTCAATGCTCGCTTGCCCAAGCATTTTCCGCCCGCTGCAAGCCAGGGGCCCGGCACAAGAGCACAAGCAGCAGGTACAACTGGTAGGTCAAGAGCGCTATGAGTTAATTGCCGCCCCTTAACAGAGCTGAAGCTTGTACTGGGGCCGCTGAGGTTCGCCCTGAACAGTCCTGCGCGCAGCTGTGAGCCGGGACGGGAGCTGTCGCCTGCTGCGGCCAGCTGTACGTGTAGTGCATTACATGCCACCCACCAAGCACCACAAGCAGGCCGATTCACGCACGCGTTGCGGTGCGTCCACACGCTGAGTGCACTGTGCATGCCCTTCTGCGGCACGATGATTGTCACGTGTTTTGCAAAACGCCCTGGCAGAGGTGGCCAGCTGGGTACGCCTACAAACAAAACAGCCTGAGGGTACAAACAACTGAACTGCAGTGACGAATGCAGCGCATGAACGTGTACCTAGAGAGCTGACCACCCTGCAAGCAACATGCAACCGTGATGAGAGTGTGGCGGCTAGTGTCCGTAATGCACTCTGAATGTGATGGTACGCATGCAGGTGGCAAATCAGTGCATAGACAGGTAAGCGTACAACCTTGTTGTGGCTGTCCTTAAAGTCTGAAACAACAGTTGGGGGGCTCGGTGGGCTGTCCCCCCATCATAACCAGGCCTTCAAGGGCATCGCTGAGCACTGGTGACCAAGCCCACTTGCTGCAGGCTGGCCCTAGTTATTTCTCTGTTTGGCCCCATTCCTGGGGCCTTGGACAGTACTCCTCTCTGGAAGGCAGATTTGGAGCGGCAGTCTGACCCTCCTGTGGAATGTTGATCATCATGTGCTGAAACATTTCTGTGGATACCCAAAGATCACAGCTCTACATTACTTGTGCGCACACACTAAGCAAAACGAAGGACACCGATTTACTGCAGGCGAGGACCCCGAGGTCCCGAGCGGAGCACCCTTAAGCCACCCTGGCATCCCTCCTTGAATTTGCACTGCACCCCTGAGCGCAACTCAGGACCCAGGGACGCCAGAACGCAGCATACTCTGATCAATGGAACCCCGGCAGCATGCCCCAGGCCCCGGCGAGCCTGTTGGGCAAGCTTCCAGCCAGAATGCTGCAGCAGGAGGCTGGCCCGCCTCCCTGTTTGTTCTCAGCCCGGAGCGCGTAGCCAGGCTTAAACGCAAGTGTCCTCCTGCAGAAGATTGCAGCAGCGCTGCTCAGCAGGGGTGAGTTCTGGCTCGCGGGGCGAAGTGTTTGATGTTGTCCTGCACAAGCACTCTGCGGCATAAGCCTGTGGGGAGTTGACGGGCTACTCAGTCGCGCCACGTGGTGGGAGCCCGGCTAGGTTCTTCCGAGGTCTCGGTCGTTATATCAGTGTGTGTGCGTTGCAAGCAGAAGCCACAGACTGCCCCCGTTTTGTCGGCTGCAACAGCAGTGCGCGGGGGGTATGGATTCATAGCCGGACTCATTCGGTTCCAGCTTGTCCTGCCAAGCATGCCAATGGGCTAACCAAAGGCTGTATTTCTGATGGCTGACCCTACTATGGTCAATGATGTGCTATATCAATGATATGGGGCATTGATCGTCTGCGCGTGCAGCAGCCCGTTGAAGGACCGAGACCGTGCGGCCTCCGCACGCTTTGGCCTCGCGAAGAAGGGCCTGAGCAGCACCTCTGGCTTCAGAGGCGTCACCAAGCACTGCCGTACCCTGCGCTGGGAGGCCCACATATGGGAGGGCGGCAAGCAGGTGTGTGCGGCACGCGTGTTGTCCCCAACCACCCCGCTATGACCATTCAGCAGCATAGGACTGTTTGTTCACCCGCCCGAGCCTCACGGTCCCGGCAAGCAGCTGTGTGCAACTGTTGTATGTCTGCTGGAAGCTGCACAGGTGGTGGAGAAACGGATGCTGACGCAGTGCTAGCATGAGCTTGAGTGCCGTTGCCGTTTCCTAGGAAATTTAGGTCAAAGTTGCAACTGGCTGTGATGACATCAAGAGTGGCAAGCTCACTGAGAGCGCATGATTGGTGCTAGATTCGAAGTGAGGGGGGCCATACCCGGGGGGCCTGCCTGCTCGGTACGTTTTGGCCAGGCCCATAGTCTCAACTTGCAGCCCGGCTTGCAAACGCCCTTGCATGTGTGTCAGAACATGTGCAGGGCATACCCACCAAACACTTTTCTGTGCTTCTCTTCCTTCAGCTCTACCTTGGAGGCTTTGAGAGTGAAGATCAGGCGGCCATGGCTTATGACTTGGCAGGTATGTAGTCGTCGCGTTCAGAACATGAGCGTGCATGGGAGTCAGCACGCCCCAAGCACGCGTATACCAGACGCACAGCTACCGTGCAGCTGGTTTTGCGACTGGCAGATTACCTCAGAACCTATTATGTAAAAACACGCCGCCCCGTGAAGGTCGCGGGGATCAAGTCATGTCGGCACTGGTCGCATTCAAACCAACACTTGGCTCCAGTTGGTGCCACGTCAGCGCTGTGCATAAGCAAGCGTGTGCACCACCGGCACGGCTGCACTAAGTGCCTCCTGTCAGAGCACATGAAGCCACGAGGAGTCAGCACCGCTGTGTATGCAACTAGGGCTGCCCCTTCCTTCTCGAACGTCGTGTACGTATTGCGGCACGCCCCCCTTGTGCGTATTGCGGCGCGCCCCCCTCACGCAGCAAACGCAATTACATGATTCCATCAGGGGAGCAGCGATGCACCCTTCATTCGCACTGCGTGCACGTGGTGCATTAGCCCAGTTCACGCCTTGCGGCTTCGCACATACTGCATGCTGTGCTGAAAATGTGACCCGCTCTAGGACGAATCCCAAGCATTCCAATGTGGCCTGGAAGGTCTGGGATCGTGCAACATAATGTCTTGGACAAGGCCTGACGGTCTGGCAGTACACAACATCCCTCTGATGACATTGGGACTCCTGCCTGCAGCTAACTTAGCCACTACACCTGCATTCAGCCACGCCAGCATGCAGCTTACAACATGCACAGCACGCAAGGCATGATGCCCCTTGCCTCGGTGCCCTTGATCATGTGCCCTTTGTCATTTGCCCTTGCCTCGATGCCCTTTATCATGTGGTACGTGACAGTCCCATCCTAATTGCCACCAATGCTGCTGCCCACCTGTCCTGGTTGTGTTGCTGATGCGCGCAGTGGTGCGGTGCCGGGGCCCACGCGCTCAGACCAACTTTGACATCTCCAACTACACGCAGGAGCTTGAACACCTGGCGGCGGTGAGTCAGCGCGGGCACATGCATGTGATGTGAGCGACGTGCCTGTATGCCTTGCAGGATGATCACATGATGTGCTTTTGCATGCCCGTCAGCACCGCCGCCTGCTCCCGGCACGTTCTCTTGCTTGTGGCTCCCTTAGGACCTACCAGGCTGGATGCCATCAGCCAAGTCGTTACGCTGCAGCCTGGCAATGACTGTGTGCGCGCTGCCTGCCATGGTCGCACCTGCTGCCTTCCAGATGTCAAAGGAGGACGTTCTGGCATGCCTCAGGGCGCAGTCGCGCACGGCCGCCGCTGCGGCTGCAGCCGCGTCAACAGCAGCGGTTGGCCGGAGCAGAGCGCCTGACGGAGCAGGCGCTCCGCCTGCTAGCAAATACAGCGAATCCGTCCAACGCTATGTGCGCGGCAGCAGCAGCGGCGGCGGTGATGTCAGCCCGCAGGGCAAGCGTACCAGTAACGGCAGCAACGGCAGCGGTGGCACTGCATCCACTGACGCTGCTGACCTCACACAGGGCACGCAGTCCACGCCGCTGCTGCAGTGGGGCCTAAGACCAGGCAGCAGCCTGCAGCAGCAGCAGCAACACGAAGGCATGGCGGGGGATGGTGGGGGCTACAGGGGCATACAGGCAGCTGCCATGATGCTTAGTGGCACGCAGCGTCAGCAGCCGCGCCAGCAGCAGCCATACACTGCCATGCAGGGCGGCATGCGCGCTGCCTCAACGTCTGCGCCTGCACACGATGACATGTGAGCGATTGCCTTGTGCATTCAGTGCGTAGTGGATGCCCACACTGAAGGTGTTACCCAGGCAGATTGTTTCGCATTAGCAGTAACAGTGACTGTAGCAGTTACCAGTTACCCTACCAACGTGGCGAGGCAGTTTTGCACCATAGCACCTGCCTGATTGACGAATAATTAAAATCGTCAACAACCCCTAATTGTTCAAGTGTTGGGCTTGCAACTGATCGATGCAGGTGGAGCACCCGGCAGCTGCACAGCCGCCAGCAAGCACAGGCGCCCTACCTAGGCGCTTCACTAGCGGGCGCCAGCAGCAGCAGGCAGCTGATGTTGGCTTCAGCACCATCCCATCCCCGCCAGGCACCGTCCCTAACATCATCCCTGCTGGTGTCAGCAGGGAGTGGCAGTGCAGGCAACCTGCTTGGCAGGAGCAGCAGCAGTGGCATGCAGCGCCCACATCGCCTGTCAGCATCCTCCTCCTCGCCTCCCTTTTCCATGCCTCCTGGCCAGCACATACTGCAGCGTGCAGACGGTGCCAGGGCAGGCGGCAGTCTGAACTGCTGGCCAGGAGGGACCCGCTACGCTGCAGCTTGCCAGGATATGGAGCAGCAGCAGCAGCACACGCTGGACGATGAGCGGCGGCAGTATGCCGCTGCACCTGACCGTATGCCCAGCCTGCCATGCATCCATACTTACAGCAGTGATGGGAGGGTGGAGTTCTTTGACGGCCCTGATGATATGGACGCGTACCGCACCCAAGCAGCAGCGGCCAAGCAGCAGTACGCGCAGAAGCAGTACCAACAGTACGAGCAGCAGCAGTACCAGCCGCATCAGGCAGACTACCCTGACGAGCAGTACGAACCTCAGGCGTCATACGACTCGCGTATGTGCAACAACGTTGCGGTAAGTGCAATAAAATCTCAGCCCCGCCCCTCTTTCGGTATTGAAGCAAAGCACGTTCTCAAGTCAAATGGTTGAAGGAATGATACAGAGTGCATCCCGTCTCTTAGGGGATGAGCACTGGGGATGGCATAGCCCGGGATGAGCTCTGTCTGGCACTGGGGGATGGCATAGCCTGGGTGACGAACTGTGTGTCAAGTGGTGTTGTGCCTGGCAGGTGCGTGTCGTGTGGGTGTATGTTGTCACGACATGCTGTTGGTGTGTACAAGGTCTACAGGTAAGTGTGTGATCCACACTGAAAGCTTACCCGGTGACATGCCCCACCAACACCTCCTGGCCCCCTTTATCTTGCCTGTGGCACAGGCGGTCCCTTCAACCAGCTACGGGGGGCAGCAGCAGCACCATCACCACCAGCAGTGGGGCAATGCAGAGCTGGCGCAGGCGCAGGTGGTGCCCACTGTGCCGCCAGGCAGTGCAGGTCCTCCCAGAGCCTTGCTCCCACGCAGCACGCCCTCCCCGGACCACTCCCCACAGTCCGCCACCACAACCACCGGTAACGATAACAACAACAGCAATGACGTCCTCAGCAACAATGCCACAGCGAGCGGGCTTGCACCGAGGTTCCAGAGGTCTTCATTTGACAACAACAACAGCAGCCACCTAAGCGCTGGTACTTCAGAGCATGCAGCCGCCAGTGGCTCATACAGCCATGGAACATACGACAGCGCGTCCGCTGCTGCTGCTACTGCAGCCGCGGCAGCAGGCGCGCCTGATGACATGGTGGTTCCAGCCATGCCCTCTGCTGGTCGGGAAACTGCGTCTGCATATGGCCGCGGTGGTGGCGGAGCTGCTCAGCATGGGGAGCAGCAGGATCAGCTTGCAGTGGTGCCTGATGTCAACATGCAGGCCGACACAGGCAGTGCACGAGGTATGAATGCATCACCACCGCATGCACCTGCAATAGGATCAGCGCAGCATGCGGTGTATTGCTTTCTTGGCTGGTTCCCCCGCCCTTCTTTGGTTTGCGTTGATGGCCCATGCTACCATGTCGGTCATTTCTTTGTGCAGGCATGGATGCATCCTGTGAGGTTAGCATCGCACGCAAGGTCAGCCGCTGGCTGGGCATCACCATCAACGGGCAGGCACCGCCACACCCTGCACCCGCACCTGCTGCCGCTGACACAAGCGCCACAGCTGCCTGCGTCGGCCGCGATGTCAACGATGGCTTTGTGGTGCCCTCTGCTGGTGCAATGAGCCTGAGCCGTGGGAAGCACCACAAGCCAGTCTCTCGCGTCAGCAGTGTGGGATCCTCCACCTCCGCACGTTCAGCCTGCAGCGGCAGCAGCGCAGGCGGTGTGGGGCCCGGGGCGCGCGCCAATCCCTTCCTGCCGCATGCCAACCCTGCACCACCGGCCTCGCCAGCGGTGGATGTACAGCACCACTACGCTGCGACTGGTACTGCATCACAGCACCAGGACCTGGCTGCCAGCCTGCTGCAGCGCTGGAACGACCAGCACCAGCACCAGCACCAGCACCAGGGCATGCCGCAAGGGAGGGCAGAGCCCGCTGCTGCCACGAGCGGCATGGCGAGGCAAGGTGGCAGCGAGCTGCAGGCAGCAGACAAGTGCGCTGGTGATGCCTCCAAAACTGACATCGGTGCGGCCGGTAACCCCAAGCTCAGCTGCGACGATCTGAATGGCGCTGACACTGCAGGGCTGACTGATGCGTATGCTCAGTCCATCATGGCTGATCTGTTCGCCGACACTCCCAAGACAGTCAACCTCCCAGACCAGGAGCCCGGTACCCCGCCACTGCAGCAGCCAGTGGATGCAGCGGGCAATGCCACCTGCATGGCGGCCAGCCCACACGGCAAAGCAGCTGATGCTGCCGGCGGCTCAACAGGGCACAGCAGCCCCGTCACATCCAGCGGCAGCGATGCGGGCGCATGCGTGCCCTCCATGCCTGCCCCAACGGTGCGTGGCGCTAATGCAAGCTCGGCGGGATCCTCTGTTGGCATGTGCGCAGCAGAGAGGCACGTGTCTACATGCACCCAGCACGGCGTGGCCACAGGCATGGAGATCTCGCCTGAGGCGGCAGCAGCGGCAGCGGCGGCAGCCACTGCTGCTGCTGCTGCCTCCGTTGCAGCCTGCGCAGGAGCAGCACAGCCTGACAAGCGGACAGTGTCGCCTGATGTGCAATTGGCGGACAGGGAGGGCTGTGCGGCCTCACGAGCGATACCTGCACCCACTGCGTCTGCGCGGCAGCAGCAGCAGCAGCAGCAGTCCACAGCAGCAGAGCAGGTGCCTCGCTCCCCCTTTGCTGCTGACCAGGTGCAGTGCCGGGCGACGATGCCGCCGCCTTCACAAAAGCGCCGTTGCAGCAGCTCAAACAGCGATGAGCTGCGCCGCTTTGCGACGACGCTGGGCATGCCCCGGCCCGCGTCAGGCCCTGAAGCCGCTGGCGCCACCGCTCACCACAAGCAGCCCTCTGTTCCAGCCTATGCCTCCTCCCACCTGCACACGCGTCCAGAAGCACCACCCTATGCTTTTCCCTTCGCCACCCCCTTCGCCATGTACACGGACAACGGCCAGGGCACGAACATGGCGCGCATGCACAGCGCGCCAGCCCAGGCTATGGGCAGCGGCTGCAACAGCACACCTGCCGTACCTGGCACAGGCAGGGCTGCATCACGCATGGGTGTCCCCCACTCAGGCCCAGCAGCAGCATGTGGTGAGGCCGTGGCGCAGGACCCCCTGGAGCTGCTGGCATCAGATTTTCTGGACGAGGATGTGATCATGGGGATGGATATGTTTGAGCTGGCGACCTCGCATCAGCCCACCTCCCCTGTAGCCGTGGCAGGCGCGGCAGGAGCGGTTGTCAACCGCCCTGCTTTCCAGAATGGCACCGGTGGGGGCCACCAGGCTGGCGCTGCTGCTGCTGACAGCAACAACTCCGGCGACAATGCCGCTCCTCATCGACATGGCACGACCAGCAGTGACGGTGGCAGGGGCACCAGCGGCGACGTTGGTGCTGGTGGCGGCAGCAGGACCGGTGCTGGTGGCGGTAGCAGGGGGGCTGCATGGAGTGTCGAGCAGCTTCGCGCACACCGCAGGCCCATGCCAGTGCGGGGAGCATCCCGGCGTGCTGCCATGGCCATGATGCGTGCATCCGCGCAATCTCTGGTGAGTGTCAAGGACAGCGCACAATGCCCTTTTCACACCTTGTTTGTTACATACCGCAGTATACCGCCATTGTGCATCCTAGGTCCGATTCCTGGCGAGTCTTGCTGGCAGAGTGTTATGTTGCAACGATGCATGTAAGCATGTTGATGCAAAATGCTCCTCACATCGCCAAGCCATACCTGTCTGTAGACATGGCACATTGAGCCTTTGTGTGCACCGTCCGTGCTGCGCCTGCGCCCTGCAGAGCGACCTGGTGTTTGGCGGCACCCCAGTGCGTGACACGCCATGGGGCACAACCTGCTCAGCACAACCTTACTCCAGGGCACCCCCTGCCCCTGGCTTTGGCTTGGATGTACTGCCCACTGCTGACAGCACCACAGCACACAACCCTCCTGCATGGCCTGCAGCACAGCTGGCCAGCCCGGCACGCCAATACGCCCGGGACGGCCGCATTTGCTTGGGCATGGATGGCCATCACGGGCAGAAGGCAGCAGCTCTGCTGCACTCAGCCGTGCGTGCAAGTGGGCCTGCAGCCGCTGCTGCCGCTCCCTTGCCGCGAGCAGAAGCGTACGGCACACAGCAGCGCTTGAGCGCTGGCAGCCACATCATATCCCAGCAGCGTCCTCAGAACCAGCAGCCTATGCAGAGAGGCAGTCTCTATGGTGCCAACCCGCCTGCATCGTACCATGCTGGTGGCATGGGTATGCCTCGCCAGGCCAACCAGCAGGCATGTGCGCACGTGCAGGGCCCCGTGTCGGCCCCATCAAGGGATGCGTGGGCAGGCGCTCACGCGTCCGCGCCTTTGCTGCAGCCTCCGCAGGCGCTGCAGAGCCGCAGGTAAACAATCGTATGAGGCTCTGAGCAGCTTGTCAAGCAGGCATGCGGTCTTGATGCATGTGGCCCTGAATTTTCGACGGCAAAATAAAAAGCTGATCGCCTCTGTGACTCAACCTTGAACCTCGCCAATCGCTGTTTGAGTGTCATTCGTGTGCCATTATAAAACGCAATTCCCCCCTCGATGCGGCACTCCCTTTCGCCTTTCGGTTTCACAGTGCGTTCATACTCATGTGCAGTACTTCATGGCTTGGCAATCTCCGTGACTGTTTCCGGTGCATATGCATGTTGGTTATGGTGTGGTTATCCATGATACAGGGCATCATGAGGTTTTCTGCTGCTCATGACGCGGCCTTTCGAGTGTTTTGCAGTTGTTGTTTCTTTGCTTACTGGTTTTTGAACCGCTGTGGTCACCTGGGTTCTCAAGCCGTCCCCATGTCACCTGGCTGTTGTGCCATTGCATGTTCCTTGACATGAGGAAGGGCCTCCTAGGGGGCAACTGCTGTTGACCATTTCCATACATTGACGAACACGGAACACGACATGCAGGTAGTGAGTTTGACGCCCGCTGAATAAAATGCGGATGACGCCTTGGTAGCAAGGCGTAGCTGCCCTTCACTCGCCGTGCTTCTCACGGCATGTGTGAAAGCCGCATGCATTCGTGGTGCATGTCGAGAAATGACCTCCCGGCTGGTGTCAAAACTCAACACAATCACGGGAAATCTCTGGGGAGGGAGAAGAGGTTGCGGTCATTGCTTGTCATAGCCGCGGCTTACAGGCAGTGGTGCAGGCAGGGTCCCTCGTCTGGCTGCAGCAGCATTGCACGTACGCGTAGTTGGACCAGCATGGCCTGTATGCACACGAGGCAAGCGCAGAGCCGCCAGCAGCGATGCGTATTGATGCTGCGTTTGAGCGAGTGAGTGCGGTGCAGACAGAGGCATGTGGTGTGTTGGGTCCTCATGGGCCCCTCGGTTGAGCACACATCCGCACACACGCCCTGCAACATCTTGTTGCCGCGCGCTTTGCCCTCTCGTTTCTGTGACAGGCCGTACAGTTTTCAATGCTTGCTGTGCTCAGCACGCACCTTTGAGCTTGCATATGCACTGACTCGCCCTCGTGCCCTAACTCGTGCTAATCGCGCCTGTTGTCCTTTGAGACGTGGCATTGTTGCATGCAACTCAGTGGTCCTGTGGAGCGTACGCGGTGTAGCACTGCGTGCAACCACACAGCGCCCTCTTGCGCAGCTAAGCTCATGGCGCAGCTTGTCTACTCACCAGTGCCACACACCCCGCTTGACCTCTCGTCTGCAAGTCCTATGTTGTTTGCCTGGCATGAACTTGCATGTATGCACATTTGTACATTGGTTTGGAATCTACATGTTGGGTATGTGCCTCACTCACGCTCAGCTCAACCTCTCTCCTTTGCGTCCTGCTGGCCCTGCTGGCATGCACCGCTTGCCTGGCGACGCCACACGGCCCACATTGCCTTGCCTTGCTTTTCCACCCGCTGGAAAGCCTCTCGTATGCGAATAAACAATTTTATGCAGCATATGTTATTATGTTCCATTTGAGATACTTGGTGTTATCCCCAGTTGCGCTACCCCAACAAATGCTCATGTTGTGGGCACGTGACGGAGAGGTTTTGGAGGGGCAGAGATGATTTCGTGTGCTATTTGCTCCTCCTGTACATTTGTACACCCAGCGAAAACGCCATACCAAGTGTTATGACTTGTGAGGGACCCAGATGGCAACTTCTGGATGCCTAGTGTTCCTGCATGCACCGCCTGCCTGCACATCCTACTGTACATACCTGGCACCCCCTGCACCCTGTAGCCTGAAAGGACATTACACCAAGACTCATGAGCGTCTAGATGGTGCCGTATCGGTGCATTGGCTACTGTGCTGCACCCGTAATCTGAATCTAGCCTGTGTGCAGATGCTCGTTGCAAGGTGATGGACGAGCATCGTTGACGTCAAAAGAATGATTTCATTTATCTCTGTTGATTCTGAACATGTCTGCAGGCCAATACCGTGTGGTACATGGCCGGTGAGCACATGAATTGTCAATTGCAAGCCACCAGCACATTTTGGTGTGCATCCTAGCGCACGCTTGTTGGATCGTGGCTTTTGATGGACGGTGGCGGCTGGTGCGATCAAAGCATGCTTCCTGATGTTGAAAACGATGCCCATGCGCCTTCCTGTGTGATTGCAGCGCCTGGCTGCCACGCAGGTTATTTTGGGGGCTCGCCTCAAAGTGTGTGCCTGTGCTGTCGCATGTTGTTGTTTGGCACAAGTGGCTCGTGCCAAACGGATGCAGGTGGCGCCTAGGATTCGTGCCTACGTGCCGCGCAGCATTGATGCCATATTTGCAAGATGTGGTAATCGGCGTAGTTTGCTGATGTGTGCTGCTGAAACCATGTTCGCCTTGCACCTGTTCGTCTGGCTTCCCTCTGCTCCCGGTTGCAGTGTCAATCCTGGATGCGGGCCGACGGCTTGCATTTCTGCCCTGCAGCGGCATCCATTCGCCTGTACATATGCCCATGCTTACGTATGGTGTCACGTAGTGACACGCACATATTCGGCCCCTGGACGTAAGCGCGCCAACATGTCTCTATGGAATGTGCGTTGCATGCATACGTGTGTCACGCGCGATTGCGTACGATTTTCATGCATGTAGACTATCTGCATCCTGTTGATCTTCACTTGGGCATGGCTTGTATATACGAGGGGAAGGATGTGGTACACGTACCTGCCATGTGGCTGCCACAGCATGCAGGGCAATGCCTGGTGAAACTCTGCTAGGCCGGGTAAGGTTGACAGGCAGGCAGGGCTGTGTCGCTTATTAGCTATGTTTCATTTCCTGCACACGTGGCAGTTTCTTCAGGGTAAATGGGCATCATACCGAGGCCCGCGGATTGGACAGAAGGCGCTCAGCACTATGCTGTTGCACAAACGCAGTTGCAATCAAGGCTCCTTGTGAGCTCGCACTGTTGCCCCATTTCGTGACGATCGATGTATTCACTTCCAGAGGTGACTTGCCTGTGTGATGTGAAGCTCAGTGATGCACTGCGTGAGTGATGCCTGTGTCTGGTCAATATGTGATGCAATCAAATACAACCTCGAATACGCCATCAGCTGTTTGCATGGGATGAACAACGGCTTTGGCAGTGATGGCCTGACCTGCCTACCGGACGGTACAATATATGGTAAATCAACATGGCTTGTTTGGCTTTAAGACATGCATATCCCAGTCCATTGCAGTGATAACGCTACCGTTGTGCGTGTACATATCATTTGCATGCCTTGCGGGCTTTGTCTTCGTGTGCATTTCGGCAACTCAACAACATACCGCACCCGCCACTCCGGTAGTTCCTCTTGGCCACGTTTGCTTGCGTCGCGGGCTCATCTCCTCGTGTGCATCAGTACTAATGGTGAATATTCCTCCTGTTGGGTGCCCCAGCGCCTCAGCAAATAAAGTATGGGTGATAATTGAGGAGAGCGCCGGGCCAACAAGGACGGCCTGCAGTACTTGCTGCACTCTCCTGTCTCGTCGTAATTTATCGGGGATGGGGCCGCTGCTGTGCACCCTTACAAAGCCTGCTCGTGCTACCCACATGGCTTGCTGCCTGTGGGCTGCTGGCTGATCTTCATGCTGTATTGTTTGCATCGTATCGTCCATAACTGAATGCTGCCCTTGGCACCCCCAATAATTTCTTGCGCATGATCCGGCCGCTTGCTACATACCACCACCCACCCTCGCCACCAGATCCATGCACAACACCGCTGCTCAGCATGTCTGCCCCCTGCATTCGCCTGCCGCTCCGTCCTCATCACCCGCACCTCTCATCGCTTCTTGCACACCAGTTGGCCCTGCCTGCAACACCACTGATGTCTCGCGGACATGGCGTGCGTGCCCTGCAGCGGCTCCGCCACAACCGCCCTTGCTCGGAACGCGCAAGTGTGCTGCCCGGAATATGAGTGCTCGTTTCATCACTTCGAAGTGGTTTTTTTTCCAGGCTTTTGAGCCACATATGTTGCTGCATTTGCCAAGCGTAGGATACCTTGTGTCTCATGGAAACAAAGGACCTTTGCCCAATGCTCACAGTTATGTAAGTGAAATGATGCTCCCGGTACGCTCTGCGAACCTGTGAGGGCAAACCTCACCTGGCTGACTACTCTGACGTGAAATGCGCCAGCTGCCAGCTAGCGGCATGCATCCAGCCTTCGGCCCAACCCAGAGGTGCGTGCATGCATGCAAAGGTGCATCAGCCGCACCGTGCTGAAGGCTACTGCCCGGTTGAGAGGGATGGCAGGCATAGCTGGCATGGTGCCCATTGATGGCAGGAATGGCAGGCATGCGACAAGCATTGGTGCACTGCTGGAACACCCCAATTGAAGTTGGTCGGTGGGATACAGGTGGTGACCAATATCTGGTGGGTTGGCAGGGTCATCTGCAGCCGTGTGATGTGTGCACCCATACGAGCCGATAGGACGCAGCCCAGTGGTGCAATCGGGCGGGGGAGCATGCACGCTCCTGCTGTTGCAAAGCAAAGCTGCTGCCTGCTTAGCGCAGGCAGCACCCCCCTCCCGCTGCCTAGGCTGCAACAGTGGCATCATGGTCGCTGCCACAGGCAGGGGTCCAGAGAAATCAGCATCGACGCGTTGTCAGATGAGGCTGCGGCGGACCTGCATGCATGGCCACGCCATCCGACAGTCGCAGCGCTACCCACACCCGAAAAAAACCTACCAGCCTGGGGGATGCCCCTCCATAGCAGCCTCGTCAAGCGCTCATGCGGCATCCAGCTCAGCCGCATGGTCATACACTGCGGTCAGCATCTGCCACCACAGCCAACTGACTTGCACCGCTCAAGAGGCAGCCAGAAGCTTGAGCGCCTCAAGCAGCAGGGCGAGTATGATCACCAAGCAAGCCAACGTGCAGCGGGTGGCGCGATGTGAGGACATACCCCGCCATGGCATTGCCCATGCAGTGCAGTGCGGCTGGACAGCACTGCAACGTCAGCAGCGCTACATACGGTACCCAAGGGAGGTGGCTTGGATGGAGGCGGCATGTCAGCAAATGCAGCCTGGCGCTGAGAAGCGGCGGAGGTGGCTGGGCGGCGCTCAACACTGCCATCCACACCAGCAGTGCTGTATGTGGCCAGCAAGGCGCTTTGCGTGGGACACTGACACAGTGACACCAGCAGCGTCAGATCACATCGAGGCACCACTGACCTCTGCCATGCGTGTGCAGTGGGTTTGTGAGCAGCGAACCCTGCATCCCGCCTGCGGGACCGGGCGCTTGCTGGCGGGAGTCTCCTTGCTGGCATCTATCTGTCGCTCAATGTGGCGGCGGAGCCAACAGCAATCGCCGCGACCTGGCACTCAGGTGTGTTTGTTACGGAGCGCGTTGCCGCCTGGCCTCCTGCTCCATACGGTCCTGCTCCATACGTCCCCGCAGCCTGCTGGTGCGTGTCCACCGCCGACCGCGTGGTCTCCAAGACCACCAACCATCGTTTGCAGGGTAGCGGCCACCCACCTGCGGGAGGGGAGATTTGCTGGCCCCCCCTCCCCCTTCGACGGCTGAGTAGCTGTAGTTGCTCAATTGCCTCACCGTTTCCATTCCAATCGCCCATTCGGGCCCCTAGCTAATAGAGACGACGATCACGAGTAGGCCTTGAACATCCTTGTGTTTCAGAAACACAACATACAAGTACCTGCGTGCTTTTCGGGCTGCACTTGCTGTGTGCCTTGCCGACCTGGTGGGGTGCTTAGGGGTGCTGGTGCTTGATTATCTTGGTGTAAAGGTGTTGCTGCTGTCCGACGTGTCCACCACTGGCTAGCCGTAGCTGTGACCTTGTTGCCGTTATTGCCGCGCTGTAGTTCCCATGCATTCGTATCAAGTGATGGGAACGCCGTCGTAACGCATGTCAACATGTGATCCATGACCGTGCCACCTTCTACAGACGGATGGGGGGTCACAGGAGCAGCAAAACATCAAATAATACGACTCCCAAAGTGGGTCTGTCTGATCTGATCTGATTGGTTACAGTGTGGCGCCCTTGTTACCAAGAGCGGGAGACCCCCATGCAAGCACGCACGCCTGCATGGGAGCCCATGCCCCCAGGGGGACACAGCAACAGCACCCCAACCACACCTCCACGCCTTACGCGGCGCCAAGGACTGAAGCAACAAGAGCAGACGCACGCCGAGCAGCACACCAAACACACCAGCACAGCTGAGGCTGGCACTGCCGGCAACAAGAACAAGCTGCAGCCGCAACCACCGCACCCGGCAGCACACAAAGGACTGGAAGCACCCAGCTTCGGCACGTTGGCTGAACCGACGGTCCCCCCCGTAGGACAGCGATCAAGGGGACCCGAGCCGACACACAACGGCAAACCAGCAGGGCGGTCACCGGGCCAAGGCGCCGCGACGGGTGTAGCGGCGCGACAACGAGTCAGGCAGGGTGGCCCACATCGGTCGCAAGCGGCGTGGCAAGCACGCGCGGCGAGCGGCGGCTGCCAACGGCCCAACGTGCAAGCCCCACACACGGCGCGGCGAGCAAGCGCAGCGGCAACGCACCCACAACGGGTCTGATCTGATCTGATTGGTTACAGTGTCTGTCTGATCTGATCTGATCTGATTGGTTACAGTGTGGCGCCCTTGTTACCGAGAGCGGGAGACCTCCATGCAAGCATGCATGCATGCATGGGAGCCCATGCCCAACAGGGGACACAGCAACAGCACCCCAACCACACCTCCACGCCAACAG
>BDDA01000757.1:0-15113 GCA_001662385.1 Chlamydomonas asymmetrica
CACACCTTGTACTGGCGCACCATCCCCCTCACCCCCACCCCCTCACCTTGTACTGGCGCACCAGCTCCAGCACCGCGCTCAGAGCGTCTGCACTGTTGCGGAAGGACGTCGCGCCCCAGCCCTCAGCCGCCTCATCCGTGTGGCGGATCTCCGCAAACGCCGCCTCCATAGCTTCCTTGAATGCATCGGGGTTGGGGCACTGTTGCGCAGCGCCTGCGGGGGCAGTGGAGGCGGCGGTGGGGGGCAGCACAGGATGAGCACCAGTATGATGGTCTCGGTAGTGATGGGCTGTCATGGGCGTGCATGCAATGCCCAAGAACAAAACGGTGGAATCCAATATGCACAAACTTGGGCCGCCCACACTCAGGCACTCACGCTGGCGCACACATCCGTTCGCCCTCACCTGAGAAGCGCAGCGTCCAGTCACCGCACGCGCGCCCGTCCAGCGAGGCAAAGCTGCGGAACAGGCCCACCTGCGCACGAGCGGGACAGGCAGGCAGCAGCACGTTGGGTGATGAGTGATGGATCACGTCAGCTCCTCTCCCACCTGCCACACGCGCTCCCTGGATCTCAGTCCACTACCAGGCTACGCCACTCCATGTGAACACAAATGCAAGTTAGTTTGCAGTGGCAGACGCTAGACGGCTACACTGGCGTGAGGCCGAATGCCGGGCAGCAACTGCAACGCGTAGACAGTGTTGGTAGACTGTTTGTTGACAAAAAACACCATGACGAAGCACCATGTAGGGGCTGCAGAACTTTTGAGTTTTTGACACTTCAACACGCAGGCCTTTGTGAACGAACCAGCGCCCACAGCCCCCACCCACCATGTTCTCCTGGTCCACGGGGCTGAGCTCGGTGGCCATGCCCACGTCCAGCAGCACCAACGAGGGCTGCAGCCAGGCGCGGCGCAGCTCCTGTAGACGAGCGCGTGGCACGGGCGGCATGCTGACCAGCTTGTCCAGCATGTCCAGCCCGCGGTACGCCATGCCCAGCAGCGTCAGCCGGGGGGGAGGCTCCAGGCGCACCAGGATGTTGCCCTGTGGGTGGGATGAGCGCAGGAGCACATGTGCACATGCACAGCGTAAGCCCGCGACAGGTGACACCGCAGCAGATGCCGCTGCATTGCACAGCGGGGTACGGCAGCGATCAGTGTGCTGCAGTGTGTACAGCACAGGTGGCTGACATGTACAACGTCCAGCGTTGCATTGAGCTGTTCTTCAAGCATGCTGGTGTCACGCACGACTGCCTGTGTGTGTGTGGTGGTGGTAGGGGGGCTGCTGGGTGGCTGTGTGGGGGTTTGCTGCTTGTGCTCTCACCGGGTGCAGGTCTGAGTGGATGAGGTTGTCGATGAGCATCATCTGGAGCATGGTCCCGGAGCCAAGCTCTGACAGCCTGCAGCGGGAGTGGCGCAACGGTTACACATGCAGACACATGTGTCACGGCTTCGTCAGACCGCCAGCACTCGTGACACCTCAGCTCCGTGTCTGACCGCAACTGCACCACCACCCACCATATATGCACCCGTACGGTGCCCCCTGAGCCTCGGCTAGCAAGCTCCAAGCTCCAACTGCAAAAGCTTAACCGCACGGGTAGCACCCCATCGCCCCTATCTCCTCAATCCGCGACCCCACAGCGCCCGCTGACTCTTATGCTGCCACATAGCCTGGACTCACTTGTGGTTGATCGGGTTGCCCTCATCCGAGATGTAGGCGGTGATGTGCTCGCCATCCTCAAACGTCTCCACCAGCACATCGTTGCACACCTGCGAGAGCACAACGTGGTGTGAGTGGGGCCCGGTTTGTTGTGCTGTCATGCAGGCAAGTCGCTGGGTCCGGGTCTCGCATGCTGTGATGCGTCCACCTTCAACAGGCCAGCACCTCAGGCCAGCTGCTGGCTACGACTAGCAAGCTGTGTGCAAGCAGTGACAACACGCTACAGCAGGCTGCGTCCAGTTTAGGGCACACAGGCAGACCACCACATGGGATACGGCCTTGCCAACCAGGATCATGAATGTGTGAGAACAGATGATGGCATGTAGTGTGGAGCTGCGGGGGATGCACGGAGATTGGGGGAGGGGGGGATGCAGGGGAGGATGCCGGGGGGGTGCAGGGGTCAGCTATCGCACCAGGGGGTAGAGGGGTCGCGGGAAGTGCACGCTGCTGGTCTTGCGGAAGTTGTGGATGAAGCGCTGCAGGTGGGAGGCCTCGCGCGACAAATCCACCTGCGTGCGCACACATGCACACACAAAACAACACAATTAGACTCCGCAGAGGAACCAGTCAGCACGGCAGCATGCACCCCTGAATGCCAACCTACTGAGAGTGGTGGATGTCGTCATTCAACCGAGGGTGCAGGTTCCAGGGCTTGCAGTTTTGCTGTAGGAGGAAGGTGCGCATGTGACACCCCCCCACTTTCTGTGGATGATGCATTTGCTGCTTCCGTGTATGTTGCGCGTTCCCCCATCCATTCCCCCAAGTACCCCTGAAGAATCCAAGCATCTAGAACACGCTACGCACCACACACAGCAATGTTGTGGACTTATGGAGTTATGTTGCATGCATGCATGCAACATGCGGTGTTGCGGTCCATGTCAGCCTGTCTGTCCGTCCTTCTGTCCGCCCGTTGTCCCACCTGCTCCCTCAGCGGGGCGCTGAACTGCTCCAGCGTCTGCTCCAGCCGCAGGTCCTTGAACAGCCCCGCAGCGCTGAACAGGTGCGCCAGCCACATCATAGTGCCAAAGTCACGCAAGATGGCGTCGCCCACGCCCGGGTGCCGCACCTTCACCGCAACGATCGTGCCCTGCGGGAAGCCTGCATAGACACCAGCCAGCCAGCCAGCAACACACACACCACCACCACAGGGTGAGCCAGCCGGTGCGCTTTTGGTGCAGGGTAGTGGGCCATCCGGGGTTACACACAGGTCACACATTTACTCCACAAGATTCTCTGATGGAAAATTGGTCGTTTGATGCAGAGCGCCCTTTGTGGCGGATGATGCTTCCCGTGGCTGTGGGTGGGAGTTCCCTTGGGCAAGGCACAACAATTGCGTGTACGCAGCAGGCCTGGAAGGGGGGTGCGGTGCTGCTGCTATGCCGGGGGGGGGGTCGTGGAGTCATGGCGACGAGTACATCTGCAGCACCCACCCGAGGCAGACATGTTCACCTGCCCCCATAGATGAGGACAGTGCAGTATGCGTCCCGCAGCATATGTTGCCGTAGTGCGTTGGGCATGTGCAGGTGTGTGCTTAGCGTGCTTAGTGTGCTGGGTGTGTGCTCGGGATGTACTGGGCGTGGATTGAGCGGCTGCTCACCAGTCATGGCGGCACCCTTGGCGCTCAGCGTGGCGCGGTGGATCTGGCCGATGCTGCCTGAGGCCACCGGTTCCGTGTCGATGAACTCAAACAGGGTGGACAGCGGCATGCCGAACGCGCGCTCGATAGCCCGCTTTGTGTGCCGGAACCTGCGCAAGAGCGCGAGCGACACACACAAACACGTCAGTGCCAGGGCTGGGATGGTGGCACCGGCAGCATTTTGCTGCGTGCACTTCTACACAGCGCTCTCAGCAGGCTGAGGTCGATGTTGGCCAAGCCAAGATTGCGTGTGCGTAGCAACAAACACCACCAAATGTTTGCTTCTGTTTCCCGTCATACCATGCCCCTGACTGATGCAACATCCAATCAACGCATGGCCACATGGCCAGTTGGGTCAAGGAGAGTTTGTGGTGATCCTCGGTGGCAGCGCAAAGGGAGCCCCCGGGCACTGACTGGCCACACGAGCTGCAGCTAACCGCATGCTAAGCCCGCCACGCCAAGCCGCGATGCCTTCAGGCGGCAGCGTGCATGCTCCTACAGCGCGCGAGCGAGCCAGCGACAGCTGCCATCATGCGCGTGGCACGCAAAGGCCTCACTTGTGCGCAGGCGCCTTTGTGTGCAGGTGCTCCAGCTCCAGGCACATGTCTGGCGGGAAGAGGTCGTGGCGCGTGGCGGCCCATTGGCCCCACTTGATGAACGCAGGCCCTGTAGGCGAACGCAGAGACACAGTACGTCAGAAACACGCATAGAGTAGAGTGGAGTGGAGTAAGGTGCAGTGCATGACTCAACGCGAGGGACGACACATGCATCAGGAATGCTTCCTATTCCCTGCTGGACGCGTCCCCTGTTGGCTTGCTGTGGCCCGACTCGCATCTGCAGGGTCATCGGTGTCATGCAGGTACCGTTGACCAGGCAAATGCGAGTAAGGCAACAGCAAGCCAACACGGGGGGGGGTGGCTAGCCAAGGCCAAAGCGCAAAAAATCCAAACCTAGCCCAATAGCCCATACATCAGCTGGGTGAGTGTTGGGGAGGGGTGAGGGTGCGGCGCTCATCAGCCCTCAATGCAATGCCTAGATCACTCACAGTGATCTCTAGGCACTGTATTGAGGGTTGCTTGTTGATTGGGTACTGTTCCTGGTCGCTTAGAGCGGCGGTGTGTCAAGGCAGAGCACCTGGCATGCCAGTCGTGTGTGCCTGCTTGGGCAAGGCCCCACCGGCGCCCACAAATGCATGCATGCATGCATGCATTGGCTGGGTCTGCAGTGCCATTGAGCAATTGCCAATTGCATCGACCGACCATGTGCATGAGGTGCTAGGCATACTGCTAGGCGGGATCGCGCATTGTGCCGGCCAATACGTGGAGCCAGCTAACCGCCAAGATGTTGGCATCATTCAGTGCGCATGGAGTGATAATGAGGCAGTCCGCGTGTGCTCCCTCGACCGACTGAGCAGCTGAGGTCTTGGCGGGCCTTGGCGCACTTCACATGGAGAGTGCGTGAGGATGTCAGAGCACACGCCATGGCCTCCAGGCACGGGCACCCGGGGCCTGCAGCAGTACCCCACTGGCTGAGGCTTGACATGCGTGGTGTAGCATGCACAGGGCTGACACTGCCTGCGCCAAACGCGCACCTGCAGCTTCCAGCGTCTTCCGCAGCATCTCCATCCACTCCGAGCGCTTCCAGCCGAGCGAGATCGCGATGGGCGCAGTCACGATTACTGGCGCGAACAGCAGCAGCAGGTACAGCGTGCGGAGCAGGTACAGCGTGCCGTCCCATAGCTCGATAAGCACTCGCCTCCACGCGGGCAGTGCGGTCAAGCCGAGTACCGGGGGGTCAGGCAGGTATGTCATGCCGCCCTCCGCCAACGCCCTGCAAAACACATACAGGCAAACGGTGCTGGTTCAGGCAAGCAAGGAACGCCACTAGTGCGCACAGCGTGCCCTGCTCAGTGCGTTCAACCCTGTTGTCTATGCTTTAGTCAGTTGGTGTGATGGAGATCAGTGTCTCGTCCTCATCAGCAACTGCCATGCCACGACTCGTTCTAAAGGTCAGCACTGTCAAATACTGCAGAGCATACACCTCACGACAGCCACAGGATGAGTCTCCAGGTGCCTTTCCTCGCTTGCTTGGAACAGCCATTATGTCCAGGCAGCGCAGAGCCGCCAGATTGATTCAGCGCAAGCATGGCACTCCGCCACGCAGCTATGACCATATCCCGCAGCCAGCCTTGCAGCAGACAAACGTGACTTTGCACCCGCAGCCATGCTACGATGCGAACGAGAGCACATATGGCGATTGCGCAGTGAGCAGGTAACCGCCTTCCGTGTGTCGCTTAACCAACACCTTTCCGCAGACTCACTCTCGAGAGCTCCTCCATATCTCGAACGCCGTTACTGCCAGCGTCGTGGGCAAGTGCGAGCCAAGCAGGTTGATGGCGCCGAGAAGGTTCAGGTGTGCGTGTCGCAGGCCCGGAAGCGATGGCAGAAAGGTGTATGCCTGGCGATAAAGGGCCACGAACGAGCCCCAGTGCCATGACGAAGCATACGGGCCCCAGTATGCTGACAGCTCCTGCCGGAGCCATGCCAGCGTCGGTGACTCAAAGGAGTGCACGGCACTGCCCCACAAGCGCGAGGTTGCAGACACAGAGTACGTTCGGTGCAGCCCCGTACTCCTAAAGTGGCCAGGTTGTTGTAGCCTGCGCCTGGCGAGCTGTAATGTGCGATGTGTTGATGAAGTCAGGAGGTCAGTGGACACGCCTGGTGCAGAGCGTGACACCAGGCCCAAGCGACTGAAGTGCTGGAAAAGCGGAGACTGCGATTTGATTGAGTTCAAAGAGCCAGGTATTTGGGGCTGCCTCAGAGCTGTACGTGAAGTGGCCAGCGTCTGCTGCAGCATGACTGGCTGCCGCAGGGTGCCCTGCGCCAGTGCTGTGACTGCTTTGGTGACTGCGCCCGGCTGTGAGCACAGGCGTCTGATGATACCAGCGGGTGGTGCTACAGCTCCTCCAAAGCACAGCAGGTGCAGGACCGTGCGTCCCAAGGACGCTTCCATGGTTGCCAGTGGTCTCGACTGCCCACCAAGGAGATGCCAAGAAATGCTGTTGCAGAGCCCCTGCACGACCAACGTCACAGCGCTGCTATGTGGTTAAGGTAAGTGGCTAGTTATTACCCTACCCTCCATGGTTGTTCCTGGAAACACGGTAGGAGGGTTTGCCGCGCTAGAGTGCGACTCCTGATTTGTGACAGTCGCACCGACTGTGCAGGTCCACCAGATGCATTCAAACCAAAGCTGCAGCGTTCGACGACCTTACCTCTGGGGGCTAAGCCTGTCAGCACAGGTCAGCACAGGTCTCAAGCCACTATCGGGCCATCAGAATTGATACTTTCCTACAACGTGTTGTTGCGTGCGAGCAGAGAGAGTAAGGCGTGAAAGGCGATATACAGAGGTCGAAGTATATGGCAACGTAACAATTAAAGTCGAACTGTGGTCGCAGGCGAAGCGGTTCTCAGCACATCAGCCTTCCCAAGCACATTTTAACGCTAGCATGCAAATTTGTTCGATATACTGTAGGTTGTTTAAAAATAGGGTTGTCCACCATACTGTGTTTTTACGCAGCGCTTTTAATCTGCTTCAGAGGCGACCAAGGGCCAACCCCAACCACTTGTCGTTATATGTTAAGAGGAGTGTTGCGTCAAACGCCCGGAACATCTAGTGGACCGCTGCAAATGTGTGCTGGCTTAGCATTGGTGACATCGTGTGCAAGTTTCTGGAACATCGGAGCCAGCAGATGCCTCCACTGACTCCACCGATTGTCAAGACCTGGGCAGGGCGGAAACGCGGCCGTGCCCAGGCCAATCGTACAGCCAGCAGAAGCTCCCTCAAAATACGAACAGCATTATTTATCAAAAACTGTACTCCATCGCCGTGGTTGCTCAAGTATGTAGACGCCTGGCTGTATCTTATGCACGTGCACCTCGTGAACGGCCAGCAGCGGCGCACTTGGTTTGGCACTTGCAAGCTGTACCTGGTGCACAGTGATGCACAACGCCTGTAGACGTGTTGTGGTGAATCGCTGTCAGACTTGCTGTTGACAGCACGGTTCCTGCATCTGCTTTCGTCCATGACGATGCTTGGCGCCATGTTTGGTGGGTTTGGAGCAAAAACAGAAATCGTACACATGAGCAGCTAAACAGACTACATGCCTCCCGCATCGTGCATAGCAGCCCAAATATCCAAGACACTGTTGTCCATCCGCCTCACGATATAGTGCGTGTTGGTGCTCTGCGCGTAGCTGCGCCAGCTGTCGAGCGCCGTCACCGCCTCCTGCCAGCCAACACCACGCTTGCAACACGCAGGCAGACGCAAACCACCTCCATGCAGGCAGGCAGGCCATACACCCCGCACACGCACACCACACCACGTTGTGTTGAGCAGTTCTTTTTAGCAGTCTGCACCTAGTGCAAAAGCAGTTGCAGCCAATGCATGCTCGCATGAGGCCGCAGGCGTAGCAATGCACAGCAGCACGCTGCGGCGTATCGCAGCACGAAATATGTAACGCTTGTGCGGAACACTGCGCCGCGTCCTCGCAAAATTGCTCTTGCGCACGGCGGCAGTGGCGTTGTCGGACAGCGGCAGGCGCTGCTGCTGCAGGCGGCACTCAAGCAGAGTGCAGGCGTCTCCTGTGCTTGCTCACCGACGTCCAACCTGCCGTTGTGCGGCGGGCCTTTCCACCTTGCCGCCTTCCTTCACCTGGCGGTCGTTCGCCCGCTGCCGCTGCGTTTCGTGCGGCAGCCGGCATGCCTCCACCACCTCCAGCGTGACCTCCCCACCCTCCCGCCCCGCCGCTACCAGCCGCAGCACACAACCCTCTGCCCACGCCATGGACAGACCCGTCGCCCCGCCGCCCGCCACGCTACGTTGTGGCCCCTCCCTCTCCTGCCCGCGCGTGGCCAGGTCGGCGGCATCAGGCCGGGTCGCCAGCGCGGTGTTGTTTTGGTGGGCGAGGTGGAGCAGCGCCAGGAACACGCGCTGAGGCGTGACGCCGTCCACAGCAGCACCGCTATCCACACAACCGCCACTGCCGCTGCCACGGCCCTTACAGTCCTGCTGCTGCTGCTGAATGCCCTGCGGCTGCTGTGCAGCCTGTTGCGGCTGGTTGGCCAGCTGCTGCGGCTGCGCCTGCTGGAGAGCAGGCGTGCGGCGCTGAGCGGTTACTGCGCGATACAGCTGGCTCAACGACATCGCCACACGGCAGCGGCCGACAGCGCTAGAGTAGCTGGTGCTGCTGGTGCTGCCTGGATCATTGTTGGCGGCAGGTGCGGCGGGGCCCGGTGCTGGCGCTGCATTGCCTCCTGCAGCCGTGGCGCTGGCAGTGGTGCTGGCAGCAGCAGTGTCAGCGGCGGCGGTCTGGGCATGACGTACCACGCTCATGACGGCGTTCATGATCGCGCGCAGGTCCAGGCGGGCCTTGCGCCGTGCCCGCAGCACCGCCTGCGCGCATCGGCATGGGGGACGATGTCAGGAGGCGCATGCAGGCGCAGCGGCCACGCATGCGCATTTCAAGGAGAGCATGTGCACTCCTCACGGTTGCGTAATTCGGGCTTTTACGTGTGTAAGACGCCTACGGGCTTGCATTTGTCGGTGAGCAGGATGCACGTCAGGCCAAAATCAGTCACTCTTGAAGCTCAAACGTAGCAAAAGTATACTGGGTGCCAGATCACAGACCGATTTCACAGAACAATCGCATACGGATCACAGACCGAACACATACCAGCTCTGCGCCTTCCTCGCTCATACAACCCGTGCACTTGCCTTGATATGCTCCAGCTGCAGCAGTCGACGAGCGCTGAGCACGGGTCGCTTCGGCTGCTGCTGCTGCTGCTGCTGTTGAGGCGGAGGCTGCAACTCACGCTGCACAACCCCGTCACCGTACACATCACCCTCCGCCTCGCGCACATGACCCAAATCTCCATCGCATGCAGCACCTGCAGCTGCATTCGATGCATGGTTGGCGTAGCTGCCTGCGAGGATCGGCACCATGCAGCTGACAGCAGCACCTGCAGCTGCCGGCGAGGTGTCAGCTCCGGAACCACGACCCGCCGCCGGCGGCGCAGCGTCCGCTGCGGCCGTGCCCTCCACGACGCCCCAACCGATCTCTGCATCGTCATAATCCGCATCCAGGATCAGGGAGCACCCCTCAAAGTCCTCCGTGTTAAACTCCTCATCCTCATCATCACCGCCACCATCCGCCTGGCTATCGCTAGCGCTCGCCCCTCGCATCGCAGCAGCAGCGTTGCCCAGGCGCAGCAGATCCCTCAGCTGCCCCGCCTGGACGTGCGCGCGTCCTGCCGTACCGCCGCCACCACCTCCTGATCGTACTTCATCTTCATCTTCATCTGAATTGTGGATCTCGGCCAGGCTGAAGTTGCTGAGCACGCTGACGGTATCGCCGTCGTCGTCCCCGCCGCCGAATCGCCCGTGGTCTTCGCTCCCACTGTCCATCAGGATCTCCACCTCCACCTCCATATCCAGATCAGCCTCCATGCTCATGCCTTGATCGTACTGAGATCCGTCCTGCAGCGTGCCTGGGCTGCAAAGGGAAGTGTCTTGGTTGATGCTGAGAGCGCCGGCAGAGCGGGTGGCTACGTCAGGGCGTGCAGCTGCAGATGCGGCTGCAGCCGCAGGGTTAGGGGCAGCATTATGCTGCATGGGCAGGTCAAGATTGTTGGCTTGGGGAACACAGCTGTGCGGCTGTCGGTGGAGAGGTCCAAAAGCGCTGCTGTCATCACAGGCGATGCCAGCGTTGTTGCGCCAGGCATCGTCCTGCACAACCACCACCTGATTCCCCTCGCCCTCGCCTGGAGAGCGACCGCCCATGTCCACAGGTGCATCTGAGATCCCATTCAGATCCGCCGCAATCTGTTCACGCATAGGCCAGGTGGAGGTGCCAACAGCTGCAGCGTCCTGGTCAGTGCCTGCAGTATGGTCGTGTTGCATCCATGGTGTATGCTGCTGCTGGCCTTTGGTGTGGGGTTGCTGGCTGTGGTGCAGGCTGCGGTATTCACGTTCAGCTTCACGCTGCCGGTGCGTGTGCCGGTGCACATGGTGCTGCTCCGGCTGTGGCACCGCAGGCTGCCGCATGTGGGGCAGTACAACTTGCTGCTGCCAGCCCTGCTGCTGCTGCTGCTGCTGCGCTGGATGGCCTGACGACAGCATGCCGGCGTGCGCAGCGGTGGGGTTTGCCTGCGCACTGTGGCGGTGCAGTGTGGGGTTGTGCTGGTAGCCAGTACGGAGCGGCGACCGGGTGAGCCGGGCGGCGGCTGTGGCTGCAGCCAGCGAATCATCCGCCTCCACCAATACATCCACTACCAGGTGTTCATCATCATCATCCCCCTCCTGAGCACCGTAATCGCGTCCCCAATGGTCTCCATGGTTGGCCACTACGCCAACACGCGCAGCGCTGCTAGGACTGCCGTACTGCTGCGGCCTGGTGGCAGTGTGGGTGGGTAGGTGCGGGTTCGCAAAGCCATGAACGCCGTCCGGTTGCTGCTGCTGCACGTCCAGCTGCTGAATGTCGTACCCCTCAGCCGGCAAGAAGTCAGCAGCAGTCATAACGGTGAACCTGCCTGCGCCGCTGCCAGCACTGCTGACGTGCTGCCCCACCTGCTGCTGGGGATAGGAGGCGTTGTTGTCAAGCGGGTGGTAGTGCTGCTGCTCATTGGCGTGGGACCATCGCTTGGGCAAGGCTAGGTCACTGCAACGCTGCTGGTTGAAATCACGGGGTGGCCCCGACGGTGTCAGAGCGGCGGCTGCATCAGATGCCTCCCAGGCAGCAGCACCTGTGTCCACGGCAGCGTACTCCAGTTTGCTATCAGCAGCAGCAGCAGCAGCAGTGGGATCGCGGCCAGTCCCTGCCGGCAGCGCGATCCCCACCAACGCATCCACATCATCCCAAAAAGCATCATCCAGATCAAGATCATCATCTTCATCTGCTTGGCCCGCCCGCGGCGCCGCCAGCTGTTGCTGGTGTGAAAATGGCGGCGGAGGAGGAGAAGGAGGCTGGGGCCAGGGCGGGAGAGCGGCGAGCGTGTTGGCGTCCAGCAGCCTGCCCAGCAGCAGCTTTGCATGGCCCAGCATGGCCTGCATGTCGGGATGTGACATATCCAGGGAGGCAGGATCTGCCAGGCAGCCTGCCTGGGTGGCGCCCGTGTGGTTCCCGCTGCTGTGGGTGGCACCTGCGTGGCTGGAGCCTCGCCCTCGGTTGGCATTGCCCGCGGTGTTGCTGTTGGGGTCGGCGCCTGTGGTGCCTCCTGGCAGGGGGTGCAGCAGGATCTCCGCGTTGTGCACCAGCTTGCACCTGCGAGGGCAACATGTTCAACATGGCGGCAGCGAATCGGCGAGCACGGCTTGCCGCAGACGCTCTCCAGTGAAAAGATTGCAATGAATTCACTCAGTGCACACAAAGAAACAATGCATGGGCGGTGATTTGTTGACGATAGCATGGATGCGAAGTCATGGTGCATAAGCGCGAACTGACACATAAGGGCTGTTGGCTTCGCGCAATGTCTGTGCTACAGTGCGGCAAGCACCTTCGTTGATGGACACGCAAGCAAGGACACTTGTGCGTCCCTATCCGCTGCATGTTGCATTGCAGCGACGTTGCAAAGCAACATGAGTACATGACTACACGAGTGATCATTATCACCACTGATTGACGGCCTTCTGTTGGCTCACACCCTTATTGCTTTGCACTTGAAGCGTCCCGGCCAACGCCAACACGCCCCGTCCACCCAACACACAGCCGCACACCTGTTCTTGCGGTCAGCGTTTGCCGCCTGCAGCATCACGCCCGGCTGCATGTCACGCAGCAGATCTGCGCTTACAAGCGGCTGCAGCCGGTAGCGCTGCTGCTGCTGCCGCTGCCGCGCCTGCGGCTTCGTCCCCAGCTGTGCTGCCCGCCCCTGGCGCCGCTGCTGAGCCCCCCCTTGACTTGACATGCCTCCGGCCTGACGGCCCACAATAGGCGCAGGCATCGGCCGGTGTTGTTCCCGCTGGCTGGCTGCCCCTGTGTGCCCCGACGCGACAGCCGCCGCACGAACGCCTGCCCGTGCCCCGGTAACAGGGCGCCCTCCCGAATGGTCCTGCTGCTGCTGCTGCTGCGGCTGAACCTCTGCATCATCACTATCCGCATAATCATCCCCTTCCCCCCCGGATCGCTCCTGCTGCTGCGCTTGGGCTTCCGGCTCGTAACTCGCATCAGAATGCGCTGACGAGTCATCGCTGTCATCATTATGGCGGTCGCTGTCATCATCGCCTGCGGCTGACGTGGCGGAATGCAGGCGCGGCCGCTTGCTGGGCGGCCCTCCCGCCAGCGCCGGCGGAGGCTGCGCCTGGGAGGCTCGGCGGGCCTGCAGCACGGGCACAACCCTCGCCGCGACCGCAGGGGCGGCGGGCGCAGTTGCGCCCGGTTGCTGCCGCCGCTGGCCAGCCTCATCGTCGTGCCCGCTGTCACTGTCCTCGATGGCATCCCCTTCGCGGTCCTCCGCTTCCTCTGCGCCAAGAGCACTCTGGCCCCGGGCTGCCGGACGGCTGACGCCGCCGGCACGCCTGCGAATTGTCGGCAGCAAGGCTGCTGGTGCTGCTGCCTCGCCCCGCCGCTCACCCTGACCGCCATCGTCTCCGTCACCGTTCCAACCATCGTCAATAATGTCATCGTCATCATCGTCAATGATGATGGTGTCGGGCAAGTGCCGTCGAGTAGCAGCGCTGGCGGTGAGTGGTTTCGGAGCCTGGCTGTGCGCCTGCTTCTGCGGTACTTGGTGGCCTTGGTGGGAGTCCTGCAGGGCTGCGGCGTCTTCAGTGCGCTCTGGCAGTCCGCCGCCCGCGGTTTCACCGCCGGCGCTACTGCGCGCCCTGGGAAGCACGATGCTGAGCAGCGGCTGCTGCTGCGGCTTCTGCGCACCGGGCGCGCGCTTACGCAGTTGCGGCACCTGCCGCATGCGAGACGCTGGCCGCTGCTGCTGGCCTGTTCAGGCCACGAGCCAAGCCACACACACTGTTTGAGCCCCATCGTTACTGGTCAACCAGTTAACAATGCAGACACAGCCCAGAGTGACAGCATGCACGAACCCCACGGCATTGTTGCGTCCCGGCTTGCAGACCCGGAAGCAGCTGGACGGAAATCCTTGCAACCAGGCAACGATAGCAAGGTGTCAGGATGGCAATAAGCTTACATTGGTTCATAGGTGCCCCACGCACGTCTCTCTCCGGTATGTTTTGATCCTCACACGCATGCATATGTGGATGCAGTCAGAGGCATGATGCGCTGGATTGCCTGGGTTTGTGTGAAGTTGATCCCTCGATCACGAAGTGACGGGTAACAAAACAGTGGCGCTGGCTGCTGATGCCTGATACGAGCCCCCTCCCCCGCCGGCCTCACTCATCACCGTCCTCACCTTCCTCCTGTAGGTCCTCCTGTGCCCCGCCTGGTCCTGCTGGTTCCGGAGCCTGATGTGACGGTGCCTGCGAGGCCACCAGTGCGCAGTACAACGCAGTTCGCCTGCCTGGGAGTGTCCTGCGGGAACCTGCGGCATGGCCCAGACCCGGAGTGGTGGCAGCCGCCGCAGCCGTAGCTGCTGCTGCTGCTGCTGCGGTATCAGCATCAGCGTCAGCGCGTGCTGCCGTTGCACGATCCTTGCTTGGGGCGGCAGCTGTTGCGGCTGCGGCTTCTGCCTCCTCCTCCGTTGCCGCAGGGGCAGCCTCAGGCACGGCGGTGATGGCGGTGGCAGCGATGGCGGTGGCGCCTCTTTGAGCCAAGCTACCTGGCGGCTGCACCTCAGCTGTCTCATCCTGCAGTGCTGCTGGGAGAGCGGTGTGCCTCGATACGCCAGCAGCAGCAGCAGCAACAGTGACCGGATCGCCCTGTAGCTGTAGGGCTGAATCGGTTTGCTTAGCCGCTTGCTCGATCGTGTCTAGCGCAATCAGCAGCGCATCGTCACCCCAGTCATCCTCCTCCTCCTCCTGCTGCTGCTGCTGCTGCGATGGCTGGTGCGTCACCGCCGCCGCCTGAGGCGGGCGGGCAGGGTACGCATCATCCCACACCACCTCCGCACCACCTTCATCGTCCACATCACTACCACAGGCTCGATGCTCGTCCTGATGGCTATCCTGATGGTCCTCCAACGCACCCTCCGTCATACCTCCCGCTCCTGGACCCGCGCAGTGCTCCTCGTGCTCGCGGCCATCAGCACATGCGTTGACGAGGCTGCCGCTGATTGGTCGCGCCGCTAGCGCAGCACCGCTGCCGGCGGGGTGGTGGTCCTGACGAGCCTCATCCTGAGCCCCCGGCCCCCCTGCAGCGAGTGACGCCCTGCTGCCTGATGGTACTGGGACAGGGAGCGGCTGTGTCGGCAGCCGTGGCTGCAATGGCGGCTGCGTGGGACTAGCACCGTTCGGCGCCGAATCGTCGGCAGCCATCGCTTTGTCACCACCTGGCACTGCTGGCGGCGGCAGCGGTTGCGGCAGCGGCGTTGCAGGTGCGGCGTGTACGCTGGTTGCCATGGTGCCAGCGGTGGCGTGGGGCAGCACGTGCGGACCGTTACGCTCGTCGGTACGCTGGGGGGGTGCCGCCGCGGTTGCCTGATTAGGAGCTGTGGCGGCTGCCGTGCGGGGGTACTGCAGGGCAGTTCTCGGCAGGTAGCTTGGCAGCGCCATCTGCAGCCGGTATCATAGATGACACAGGAATGATACAGCAATACAGAATCAACGCAAGCACCTGTACCGCACGTTGGCACTGTATGTAC